>CM069131.1:4010811-4159877 GCA_035221665.1 Okamejei kenojei
AGAAAGCATATTCATAGAACAAACAACTCAGGCCCTCCGCCCCTATCTCTGTGCCAGTCATATATGATCCAAGTTAACCCCATCTCGCCTCTGCCTGCAATGAGCTCCCGAGTCCTTCCATTCCCTGCACTTCCACCTGCCTACCCTTAAGCCTTTAAATGCAGCTATCCATTCGTGTTCTAGGAGCAGAATTAGGCCAAACGGCCCCGTTCCGGGTCTACTCCGCCATTCAATCATGGCTGATCTATCTTTCCCTCACAACCCCATTCTCCCTAACCCTGTCAACCCGTTTCTAATCAAGATCCTGTCAATCTCCGCTTTTAAAACATCCCACTGACTCGCCTCCACAGCGCCTCACCCCCTGTGGCAATCAATTCCACCGAATCACCACCCTCCGCCTTAAAAGAAATTCCCCCATCACCTTACGAAAAGTACATCCATTATTCTGAGACTATGGCCTCTGGTCCTAGACTCTCGCCATCTGGTGGAAACAATCCTCTCCACATCCCACTCTATCCAGGCAACACACTCGTTTGGGAACAAGCTCCATTCCAGCCGCAAGAAATTGCAGCGAATTGCGGACGAGCCCAACCATCACACAAACCGACCCTCCCTCCTAGTGACACATTATACCTCACGCTGCCCGCAAGGCCAGCAGCAATCATCAAGACCAGTCTCACCCCGCTCACCCTCTCCCTCGTCCCCCCGCTCCCTACAGGCAAGAGGTACAGAAGTGTGAAAACGCACACCTCCAGATTCAGGGACAAGTTTTCTTCCCAGCTGTTATCGACGCAACTGCAACCATCTACCCTACCACAACAGAGAGCAGTGCTGAACTACTATCTACCTCGTTGGTGACCCTTGGACTATCCTTGATCAGACGTAGCTGGCTTTACCTTGCACTAAACGTTATTCCCTTATCCTGTATCTGTACACTGTGAATGGCTCGATTGTGATCATGTATTGTCTTGCTGCTGAGTGGTCAGCCCGCAACAAAAGCTAAACTGAAGCAAAAAACTTCAAATCAAATGTGGCATTTTGGGAAGTCAAACCAGGGCAGAACCTTGGGGAGCGTTGCAGAGCAGAGGATCTAAAACGACAGGTCTCCCGAAAGTGGCGTCACAGACAGATAGGGTGGTCAACAAAGGCATTGGTACAATTGGCTTCATCAGCGTACAGCATATCCCTCTACCAACACTCTACTCCGCCTAGCGGAGCTGGTCCGCACCCTCACAACTTCTCCTTTGATTCCTCCCACTTCCTCCAAGTCCAAGGCGTAGCTATGGGCACGTGCATGGGCCCCAGCTGTGCTGCCTTCTTTGTAGGTACGTTGAACAATCCCCAATTCCAACCGTCTAACGGCAGCATCTGCGCCCCAAGAAAAGTATTCCTACTAGAAACATCTGAAGATGTCCCTCATTCTTTAGGGAACGGGGGTTCCCTCTCCCATCATAGAAGAGGTCCTCACTCGTGTCTCCTTGGTATCTCACACTGCCCAACAGAGAACCGAGTCCCCCCAGTCCTACCCTTCCATCCCATCAGTTGTCGCACTACACACATAATCCTCCCGACTTTTCCGCCACCTCCAACGGGATCCCTCCACTAGCCACATTTCCCTATCTCCACCCTGTTTCCCCTTCCACATGAGAACCGTTCCCTCGCAACGTCCCTGGTTAAACTCGACCCTTCCCACCCAAACCGCCCCCATCCCCAGGTACCTTACCCTGCAACTGCAGAAGATGCAACACCTGTCCCTTTAACCTCCCCCCTCGACTCTGTCCAGGACCCCGAACAGTCCTTTCCAGGTGAGGGCAAGGTTCACTTGCACCTCTCCCCCAACCTCATCGACTGTCTCCGTTGTTCAAGATGTGGCCTCTTATACATCGGCGAGACCAAGCGCAGACTGGGCGATCGTTTCACTGAACACCTTCGCTCAGCCCGCCTGAACCAACCTGATCTCCCGGTTGCCAGACACTTTAATTCTCCTTCCCAATCCCACACAGACCTTTCTGTCCTGGGTCTCCTCCATTGTCAGAGTGAGGCTAAACGCAAATTGGAGGAACAGCAACAACACCTGGGTTTCCTCCGGGGTGCTCCGGTTTCTTCCCACATTCCAAAGACGTGCAAGTTTGTAGGTTAATTGGCTACTGCAAAATGTAGATTGTGTAGGATGGTGCTAGTGTGTGGGGTGATCACTGGTTGGTGCGGACTCAGTGAGCCAAAGGGCCCGTTATATCTCTAAAGTCTGAAGACTCTGTGCATTCACGCTATTTAGTCCCCTCATGATTACACTCCATCCTATCCAGTATCTTCCTATAACTCATGCCATCCTGCCAGGGTCACATCCTGGCGAATCTCCTCTGCACCCTTTCCAACGTAATGACATCCTCCCGGTAGTGGGCAACCAGAACTGCAGACAGTGCTCCAAGTGTGGTCTCACCAACGTCTTGCCCTGTTGCAAGGTAGACAAAAAAAGCAGGAGAAACTCAGCGGGTGAGGCAGCATCTACGGAGCGAAGGAATAGGTGACGTTTCGGGTCGAGACCCTTCTTCAGACTGATGTGGGGTTGGGTGGGGCGGGAAGAAGAAAGGAAGAGGCGAGACAAGTGGGAAGAGCTGGGAAGGGAGGGGAAGGAGGGAGAAAGCAAGACTCCTGAAAAATGGCGAAGCCCAATGTTCATAACCGCTGGGTCCATCTATGTAAACTACCCAAGAAGTGAAATAAGATGGACCGCTTGCTCCTCAAAAATTTGCCAGGTTGGTTGGGACTCACTCTGGACCATGGAGGAGTGGCCCAGGGACAGAAAGGTCAGTTCGGAACGGGAGTAACTTTAGGGGGGGTGGAAGTGTTGAGCCACGGTTGGAAGTGTTGGAGCCGGAAGGGTGAGGAGATCAGGTCTGGTTATTGCGAACTGAGCGGACGAGGTGTGGCTGGGCGAAATCGGAACGAATTCTACCATGCCGGATGGTCGATCGCCAAGCCTGTGCTTGGTCTCACCGATGTAGAGCAGCCGACACCTAGAGCAGCGGATGCAATAGATGAGGTTGGAGGAGGTGCAGGTGAACCTCTGTCCTGTTGCCAAATGACTCTTTGCATGAGGCACTACTTTGATGATATCCCCAGGCCCAACCCTCCAAAACCTGCTGTGCTTCACAACTGATGCACAGTGGGAAGAAGCGGATTTGTTTTACGTGCTTGATAAAAAGGCTTGCGGGAGAAAGTTGTCACTTAGGGTTTGTATATGAAGATGGTGGTCCTTTGGGGTGGGTAACTACCGACATCCTGCAGAAGGGCTGGTTTGTGTGCAGCAAAATTCTGTTTCAATCCCAAACAATGAGATCAATTAGACTGAGGCACCCAAACGCAACTCAGCCCTGCCCCCCCAACGTTTGAAAAACCTGGAGAAGATCCCCCCAGTGGAGATGAAGTGGGCTAGGAGAGGATTTGGGAGGGATGTTTCCATTACTGGGCAGGAGAAGGCAGTGGAGAGGGGAGCGATTATAGATCAGCCATGATTGAATGGCGGTGATTAGTAGGACTCAGACTTGATGGGCCTTTAGTTCTAGTTCTGCCTATAACTAACGAAACCTACGGGAAAGCCTTAGGGCCAGAGGGGCCACAGCCAGAGAAATAAAAGGACGTACCTTTGGGAAAGGAGGGGGGTGAGGTGGAATTTCTAGGAATTATAATTTCTATAGTCATGGGAGGTGGTGAAATCTGTGGCAAATCATTGCTACAGATGGCGGTGGAGGCCAAATCTTGGGTATTTTTTAAATTTTTTTTTAAAAGCGGAGAAGGAAGAGTGACAGGTTTTGTGATTTAGTAAGGGATTAGTCTCAAAAGGTTACGTGGAGAGAAGGCAGGAGAGTGGGGGGTTGAGAGGGAAAGATAGATCACGCCATGATTGAATGAAATGGCAGAGTGGACTCCAATGGGCAAATAGCCTTATTCAACTCCATATGTATGATGATCCTCTTACGCTTGCACGGGTGTGCCATTCATTAATGTTTAGTTTAGATGATTTACAGGCCTTTTGGACCCCCCACCCACCCAAGAGTCCATGCTGACCAGACGGCCACCTGAACACTAGTTCTATGTTATCCCAGTTTCGCATCATATTTCCTCCGACACACTGGGGACAATTTTATGTTACTCTCAGAAGCCAATTTAAAACTACAAACTTAGGAGATTTGGGACGGTGGGAGGAAAAAAAGGAGCAATTGGTGACAACCCACGCGGGTGGTCACGGGGAAGAAAATGAAAACTCCGCAGTGACGGCATCCTTGTCGGTCTAGCCAGATCTGACCCTGGGGTCTCTGGCGCTGCGAGAAGCAGGCAGCTCTTTTACCGCTGCACCACCCTTCAACGCTCCTCCTTACACCGCGGGGGGCTGCGGGTGGGAGAGGGCCTGCCAGGGAGGTCAAGGACAAGGCATAGTCCACCCGTGAGAGGTCACGGGCCAGCTCCACGCCACCCACTCACTTAGGCCAAGGTAGTCATTGCTGCATCGTCGTCTTGGCCAGTGTACGTACCCCTTCCTCCACCGTCTGCGCCTTCACCGCTTGGCTTGAACCCCCGGTCGCCACTTCCTCCCTGCCGTGCGTTGCACATCCTGCCGGTTTGGCTGGGATGGTATGGGGTGTGGTTATGGTAACGACTACGGGAGACAAAAATTGGGAGAGAAGGGGGGGGTGGGGACGTTTTTAAAAATATTCCTCGTCAGCTAACTCACGCACTCACCACCAGTCAACCTCCACTTGCCGCTGTTGGTCTCGCCAATAAGCTCGGGGGAGTCAATGTTCCATGGTGTCGATGATGCCATTCTAGCTAGACCACATTGATTTTTATTACCAACACCAGTATTAAATAAGAAAACATTTTTACAGAATAAAATCAAAAACTAGTCTGGTGTAAGAAGGAACTGCAACGCTGTTTACACCACTAGACAATAAAAATGCTGGAGTAAAAGTAACTCAGCGGGGTTCAGGGCAGCAGTATCTGTGGTGGGAGAACATGGTCACAGAGTGCTGGAAGTAACTCAAGCGGGTCAGGCTGCAGCATCTGTGGTGAGGAAGAATAGGTGAGGTCTCGGGTCGTTTGGACCTTCAATAGGTGATGTGTCAGTGGACCTAAAAAAAACGGTTACCATATTAGTCTTCTGCCGCAAATCTGATTCACACCCCCCCCCCCCCCCCACCCCACCAAATCCCATATGGAATCTCGGAAAAGGTCAAATGTTTTTAAATATATATAATGGAATCCTGGACATATAATAGAAATAATATATTTCTGCCCTATCCATGCATCTATTCAACTGATTCTTAAATGATGGGATAGTCCCAGCCTCAGCTACCTCCTCTGGCAGCTTGTTCCATACACCCACCACCCTTTGTGTGAAATAGTTTCCCCTCACATTCCTATCAAATCTTTTCCCCCCTTCACCTTGAACCTATGTCCTCTGGTCCTCTACTCTGGGCCAGAGATTCTGTGCATCTGATGTGCATTCTTCCTGTAAGTTCTCTGGATGGAGCTAAGTGTTCCCCTTTATTCTTCTTTTTATTAAAGTATTCTCTTCATCCTGTATCTGTACACTGTGGACAGCTCGATTGTAATCATGTATTGTCTTTCTGCTGACTGGATAGCACGCAACAATTCTTTTTTACTGTACTCCAGTACATAAGTTCTGGGAGCACTTGGCCCATCAAGTCTACTCCGCCATTTAATCATGGCTGATCTATCTTTCCCTCTCAACCCCATTCTCCTGCCTTCAAAATATAACCGTTGACACCCGTACTAACCAAGAGCCTGTCAATCTCAAACTTAAAAATATCCACTAGCTTTGGCAAAGAATTCCACAGATTCACCACCCTCTGATTAAATAAATTCCTCCTCATCTTTCTAAAGGTAGGTCCTTTTATTCATGAGCTGTGGCCTCTGGTCCTAGACTCTCCCACTAGTGGAAACATCCTCTCTATTCACTCTATCCAGGCCTTTTGCTGTCCGGTAAGTTTCAATGAGGTTCCCCCCTCATCCTTCTAAACTCCAGCGAGTACAGGCCCAGCGCCGTCAAACGCTCATCGCACCTTAACCCAATCATCCGTGGGATCATTCTCGTAAACCTCCTCTGGGTCCTCCCCAACGCCGGCACATCCTTCCTCAGATATGGGGCACATAACCTGCTGACGATACTCCAGAAGTGGTCTGACCCGCGCCTTATCGAGCCTCGGCCCCTTTGACAATAACATAAACTAAACGTGGGCTGATACTTAACTGTACACAGAGGCAGATGATAATTACGAGGACTATCAGCACCACCATGGCCAATACCAGCCCAATGATGATGTATTTGCCCCTCTCGCCGGTGATATACAGCAAGTCCACCATTTCACACCGAGATCCAGTGTAGCTCAATTTACATCTGTTGGAAAAAGAGATCAAAGTGCCAATTGTTTAAGAAAGAACTGCAGACGCTGGAACAATCGAAGGTAGACAAAAGTGCTGGAGAAACTCAGCGGGTGAGGCAGCATCTATGGAGCGATGGAAATAGGTGACGATTCAGGTCGAGACCCTTCTTCAGAGGCAGGTCTCGACCCGAAACGTCACCTATTCCTTCGCTCCATAGATGCTGCCTCACCCGCTGAGTTTCTCCAGCTTTTTTGTCTACGTTCAAAGTACCCATTGGTTGGAGAATATCTTCCCGAGATCGAGGGGACTTGCTTGCATCCAGTTTGGTGAGCCAAGACATTTTTAGACTATAGACTTTAGAGATACAACGCAGAAACAGGCCCTTTGGCCCACTGAGTCCACACTTACCAGCGATCGCCCTGTACACCAGCACTATCCTACACACTAGGGACCATTTACAATTTACAGAAGCCAATTCACCCACAAACCTGCACGTCTTTGAAACCAGAACACCCAGAGAAAACCCACACGGTCACAGGGAAAACATACAGAGTCCGTACACACAGCACCCATAGTCAGAATCCAACCTGGGTTTCTGGCGCTGTAATGCCCCTGTCCCACTTAGGAAACATGAACAGAAACCTCTGGAGACTTTGTGCCCCACCCAAGGTTTCTGTGCGGTTCCCGGTGGTTCCCGGAGGTTTTTGTCAGTCTCCCTAATGGTCGAAAGTGGTTTCCGTTTTAAAAATCGGTAATTTTTTAGTCAAAGCCGGTTGCGATGCTAGTTGAAGGTGGTTGCCGGAGGACAAAAACCTCCGGGAACCGCACGGTGGGACGCAAAGTCTCCAGAGGTTTCCGTTCAGGTTTCCTAAGTGGGACAGGGGCATAAGGTAGCAATTCCACCGCTGCGCCTCTGTGCTGCTCAGGTGTATACAGAGAGTTAGGCAAAAGGGTAAAAAAAAAAAAAACAGGACCTCCAGGGTAGTGAACTCCAGATAACTCCCGGTACCATGTGCTAGTGAGGGCGGGAACAGAAAGAAAGGACAGATGGATGTGTGGCTGAGGAGTTGGTGCAGGGGACAGGGGTTCACATCTGAGGCAGAGGTGACCTGAGCAAGAGAGATTGGTTGCACCTTAACTGGCAGCCAGGTTCGCTAGAGCCACACAGGTGGGTTTAAATTAGATAGGCAGGGAGGCAGGATCTAATGTAGACAAAAGTGCTGGAGAAACTCAGCGGGTGCAGCAGCATCTATGGAGCGAAGGAAATAGGCAACGTTTCGGGCCAAAACCCTTTTTCAGACTGATGGAGGGTGGGGGGGGAGCGGGGAGAAGAAAGAAAAAAGGAGGAGGGCTGAGGGAGAGCTAGGAAGGGGAGGAGACAGCAAGGGCTAACGGAATTGGGAGAATTCAATGTTTATGCCACTAGGGTGCAGACTGCCCAAGGTGCTGTTCCATCAATTTCCGGTGGTGCTCACTCTAGCCATGGAGGAGGCCCAGGACAGAGAGATCGGATTCGGAATGGGAGGGGGAGTTGAATTGCTGAGCCACTGGGAGGTCAGGTTGGTTAAGACAGGATCTAATGCCGGGCCAAGGCAGGTGAGAGGCTGGAAGTCGGCATGGAGGGCGACGAAAGGGAGTTCAGTGGGCAGAATAGGCAGGGGAATGGCAGGGAGCGAGGAAGGACTGTTGGATCGAATTGCATTTAAGTTAATGTTAGAGACCTGACGAGTAAAGAGAATTAACTCAGGACATGGGTAGGTACTTGCGACTGGGACGTTGTATCCATTACCAAAACATGGTTAAGGGGGGAGGGGCAGGGCTGGCAGCTCAATGTTCCGGGGTACAGACGCTTCAGGAGAGACAGGGGTGAGGTAAAAGAGGGGGGGGGGGAAAGGGGTTAATCATATAACCATATAACAATTACAGCACGGAAACAGGCCATCTCGGCCCTTCTAGTCTGTGCCGAACACTTACTCTCACCTAGTTCCATCTACCTGCACTCAGACCATAACCCTCCATTCCTTTCCCGTCCATATACCTATCCAATGTATTTTTAAATGATAAAATCGAACCTGCCTCCACCACTTCCACTGGAAGCTCATTCCACACAGCCACCACTCTCTGAGTAAAGAAGTTCCCCCTCACGTTACCCCTAAACTTCTGTCCCTTAATTATTGGTTGCAGTATTGGTTAAGGAGGATGTCACGACAGTAGTCGGAGACGGCTTGTCCAGTGAGGCTGTATGTGTGGAGCTGAGAAATAAAAAGGGGGATGATCACCTTTTTGGGAATGTACTTCAGGCCCCCAAATAGTCAACGGGAATTAGAAGAGCAAATATGCCAGGAGACTGCAGACAGCTGCAAGACTCACAAGGTTGGCATGTTAGGCGATTTTAACTTTCCCAATACAGACCAGGAATGTCATAGTGCCAAGGGCTTGGACAGGGTGGATTTTGTTCCGAAAAGTTTCCTTGGGACACGGATACAAGGTGAGAGGGGAAAGATTTAATAGGAACACAACTAAGAGGTTAGTGGGTGTATGGAACAAGCTGCAGGAGCAAGTACTTGAGGCAGTTATTACTACATTTAAAAGACATTTGGACAGGTACTAGGATAGGAAAAGTTGAGAGGGCCAAACACGGGCAGGTGGGACTAGCGTGAATGGGACATCATAGGGTGGTAAAGAAAGCCTTTGGTGTGCTGGCCTTTATAAATCAGAGCATTGAATATAGGAGTAGGGAAGTCATGTTAAAATTGTACAAGGCATTGGTAAGACCAATTCTGGAGTATGGTGTACAATTTTGGTCGCCTAATTATAGGAAGGATGTCAACAAAATAGAGAGAGTACAGAGGAGATTTACTAAAATGTTGCCAGGGTTCCAGCAACTATGTTACAGAGAAAGGTTTTGAACAAGTTAGGTCTTTATTCTTTGTAGCGCAGAAGTTAAGGGGGGACTTGATTGAGGTCTTTAAAATGATGAAAGGGATAGACAGAGTTGACGTGGATACGCTTTTCCCATTGAGGGTAGGGAAGATTCAAACAAGAGGGCATGACATGAGATTAAGGGACTGGAAGTTTCGGGGTAACATGAGGGGGAACTTCTTTACTCAGAGGGTGGTGGCTGTGTGGAATCAGCTTCCAGCAGAAGTGGTGGAGGCAGGATCGATTTTAACATTTAAAAGTAAAGTGGATAGGTATATGGACGTGAAGGGAATGGAGGGGTATGGTCTGAGTGCAGGTAGATGGGACTAGGGGAAAACAAATGGTCGGCACGGACTGGAAGGGCCGAGAGGGCCTGTTTCCGTGCTGTAATTGTTATATGGTTATAGTTGGGCTGAAGGGCCTGTTTCCGCGCTGTATGACCGTGATTCTATTTACAATGACCTTCTAAAGACTGCGCCTTTGGTTGCATTATGGACATCGATTTGGTTAGCTAGTGTTACAGTTAAACATTTATTGTATTATTTATTTTGTGTCTCTGTGTTTGTTAAGCTGCAGCAAGTTTCATTGTTCTGTTGTCAGTAAAATATGACAATTGAACACTCGACTCTCTCTCGAGTAAAGAATGTGGCAGCCCAGACCATCACACAGACCAACCTCCCTGCCATCGACTCCATCTACACCTCACGCTGCCTCGGCAAGGCCAGCAGCATCATCAAGGACCAGTCACACCCCGGTCACTCCCTCTTCTCCCCTCTCCCATCGGGCAAGAGGTACAGAAGTGTGAAGACGCACACCTCCAGATTCAGGGACAGTTTCTTCCCAGCTGCTATCAGGCAACTGAATCATCCTATCACCAACTAGAGAGCGGTCCTGACCCCCCCATCTATCTAATTGGAGACCATCGTTCTATCTTTAATCAGACTTTACCCTGCACTAAACGTTGCTCCCTTTATTCTGTATCCACACACTGTGGACAGTTTGATTACAATCATGTATTGTCTTTCCACTGGGGTCAAGGAACGAGCGTCCACGTCGATCGCTCCACCAATGTTGGTTTCCACCAATGTTGGTTTCCACCAATGTTGGTTTCCACCGGCACGCACGAGAAGCGACAAGACAGACGCCGCTGTGTGCAGATGCCGAGATGTGTGCTCAGCTCTGGCTGAACAACTTCTAATCTTGTGTGTGGACTCGATAAGACGAAGAAGATCTTTAACAACATCCTTCCCATAGCAGGGTGACCAAAACTGAAAGCAATACTACAAATGCGGCCTCACCGACAATATGTTAGGGGCCCGGGAGTGGGGGTCGTTCAGGAAAATGTCACTGAGGTAGATCATCCCTGGTCATGCTCAGTGGTGGAGAAGCTTGAAGGCCAACAGTACAGCACCGGAACAGGCCCTTCGGCCCACAATGTCCGTGCCGACCATGATACCAAGACCAACCGTTATCTACCTGCATATAATCCATTTCCCTCCATATCCATGTGCCTTTCCAAAGACTCCTAAACACCACTATCAAATCTGCCTCCACCACCACCCCCGGCAGCACATTCCAGGCGCCCACCATCCTCTGTGTTAAAACAAAAACCTCACCTCACTTTTAAACTTTGCCTCTCTCACCTTTGCACAAAAGCTTTTTACTGTACCTCGATACACGTGGTACAGTAACTAAACTAAACTAAACTAGAAAGCAGTCCAGAGGCTGTAGAGCATAAAGTACAGAGTTTGGGGCAAGGTCACACAAACGGAATCGACCACGGAGGCTGGGTCACTGCGCATTAACATTAAGAGGAATGTTTCTAAGGAGTTACGGACGGTAATCATCACTTACATACAGGATGGCTGCTGTTCAGACGTCAAGAAGCGGCACTGGCCCTGGATGCAATAGCCCTCAAAACTTGGAGGACACTCGCTGAAGTGCGTTGACTCAGGAGCAGTTGGAGTGGCATCTGAACAGACAAGACATTTTAGTGAGATACGAAACAAAGACAAGTGCTGGCGTAACTCAGCGGGTCAGGCAGCATCTCCGGAGAACAGTCACAGTGTGGAAAGAGGCCCTTCGGCCCAACTTGCCCATGCCAACCAACATGCCCCATCCACACCAGCGTTGCGTGTCTACCTTCGACTTAATCCAGTGCCTGCAGTTCTTTCCATTTTGATCATACAGTTGGGTTTGGTTTAATTTCGAGATACAGCATGGAAACGTAGTCCCACGCCAATCAAAGACCACTCGTGCATTAGTTCTACCCCACTCATTAGAGACAAGTCAATTGACCTACAAACCCGCACGGCTTTGGAGTGTGTGAGGGAACCGGAGCACTCCCGCGCGCTCACAGGGAGAATGTACAGACAGCTCCCGTTGTTAGGGTCAGACCCGGGTCTCTGGCGTGTCAGGTAGCGGCAACTCTAACATTGCGCCTCTGTGCCGGTTGTAAGCTACACAAGAGGTGCTGTTCCTCCAGTTTTGTGTCTGGCAATGAAGAAGGCCCACACTTTCAGTTTGGCAACAATGAGGTGTGCTTGTGTTATTGTGACTGCAGTAACAAACCAAGCTAAAATCACAAAATATACACAGAGGGAATTAAAAGCTTCAATTTACTGACTATTGAATTATGTACCACCATTTGCACATCATGGACATGGTTTATTCCCCAATTGCGTTTTGCACTGAAGTATATATTTTTTTTAAACACACAATCTTCTTTCTTTTGTTTAAGAAAGAACTGCAGATGCTGGAAAAATAGGCGACGTTTCGGGTCGATACCCTTCTTCAGACCTTTTCTTTTGAATGTTAGAGTCATACAACAGGGAAACAGGCTCTTTGGCCCCATTTGCACACGCGGACCAAGATGCCAACACTGGTCCTCTAAACCTTTCCTATCCACATACCTGTCTGTAGGAGGGAATTTTGTACTAATTTGTGCTAGACCTGTAAACTGTATCTGGCTTTACTCAGATAGGCAGACACAAAATAAAACAGCTCATAAATCAGTGGTGAGTCTATCAAACAAGTCCGTTTATTGAAGGTCTTAATAGTGCGCACTGTAAACACACTGAGATAACCCAAAGTGTTTCAAAGATTCACAGTACCAACAGCATTTTATATTCTCATGACACAACGGTTACTTGTCGATTTGAAATAAATCAATGTCTCTGCAGCCTTTCACCTTTGTCTTTCCCCAGAATTATCACCAACCCCACACTTTCTGTAACCTTGAAAATATCTCCCCCATAGACACCATAGATGTCAACCAGCTGCGATCTCAGGGTTGAAACGGATAAAAACCTAGACAGCGAACTGTGAACAACAGTTCCCCCTCAATAGATAAGGAAGTCTCTGGAGAGAAGGAATAGGTGACGTTTCAGGTCGAGACCACGAAGGGTCTCGACTCTGAAACGTCACCCATTCCTTCTCTCACAGATGCTGCCTGGCCCGCTGAGTTACTCCAGCATTTTGTGTCTATCTTCGGTTTAAACCAGCATCTGCAGTTCCTTCCTACGTACACCCACATAAGAAAGCCTGCTGTTCAGCAGAGTGTATTATTTTATTACATTAAACTATTTACAACCCGCAATGTTTACCCTACCTAAGCTAGCTGTGCCATGTAACCTAAATAAATTATAATGACACTTCTATCTATTATCCTCCAGACATCCTTCTTTGGCCCCCTCGACCATGGGTGTCTCCAGGGTTGGAGGACCCCAGTGCGTGACTTTGTTTAACGTGGGGAGACTGGTGCAGAGACAGCCACCCCACGGTCCTTGACAGATCTGGGTCAGGATCCAGTGGCACGGAGTCCAAGACGACCGGAGACCCTTTTCTGCTGCAGCCTTCATCCGCCTTCCCAGCCGTTGTGACGCTCCACTAAGGTCAGCCATCGTCCTCCGCCTGTTCCACCGTTGAGGTCTTGGTTGGATTGCTCTTTGTCAGGGACCTCCCCCTCGACCTTACCGCCATGGGTGGCCCCACCAGGAGCATAGCTCCAGCCGGCATCGCTCTCAGGATCTCAGGACCACACAAGCTTCTCCACCACGACAAGGTGACAATCCACTCCCAACATCCTACGTTGGATATTTTTCCCATCTTGCTTCCCCAGGATATGAGCTTGAGGGTTAAACAGACAATAACCAACTCATCTTCCTTATGATTTCCAAAGTTTCCAACAGCACTGTCCAAGTGTCTTTTCACTGTTGTTACAGTACGTGCGTCAACTACCTGGCTCTGGCAGCTCGTTCCACACGCCCACCACTCTCTGTGCAAAAAGGTTACATTCGGGCAGTTGCATGGATAGGAAAGGTTTAGAGGGATATCAATGAATGAATTAATATTTTGTTGTCACATGTGATAAGTCTCAGTCAAATTCTTTGCTTGCCTACCCAAGGTATGCAAATAGGCCTGGCCAAGCTGGCCAACCGTGGGTCACGCGGCAGGCAGAGTTTGAAAATTTAATGGCTGTATAATTTGGTGATTTTGTACTATGGTGGTTTGTGTGTTTGTGTATCGTAATTAAATTAATTATTTTTGATACAAAAAAAAGGCATGCAAATAGTCGCCACATACAGCGCTTACAAAGTTACAACCGGGTCCCCTGTTGCTCTTCCCCCTCCCCCACGCTGGTCCCCCCACGCCGGGTCATCGCTGTTCTTCCCCCTCCCCACGCGCCGTGACCTCCTTTGTTCTTTCCCCCAGCAGCGGCGTCCCCACTTCCACGTGTTCCGTCTTCGTCTGTCGGTCAGCGCCATCATCGACCGCCACACCGACCTCTACGCTCACTAACGCCGCCGGGTCCTCTCCGGAAGCCTCCGTGACGCCGACCCCGGCCCCAGCTTCGGGCCCAGGGGCCGGCCACAGGCTCCGTCGATCCAGGGGCCATTGGCCGCGGGCTCCGAACCGCGAGGCTCCAGCCGTGGCTCGTCCACGGCCCGGCCGGGAGGCGCCAAAGGTGGGAAAAAGCGACCAGTGTGGACGTGCTGTCTGACTCGATGGCCAATGGGGCATGCACAAGGCCTTTTCCCCAACCTGCTAAATAACCAGTTTCAAAACCCCGGTCACGGTGGCACAGCGGTAGAGTTGCTGCCTTACAGCGAATGCAGCGCCGGAGTCCCAGGTTCAATCCCGACTACGGGTGCTGTCTGTACGGAGTTTGTACGTTCTCCCCGTGACCTGCGTGGGTTTTCTCCGAGATCTTCGGTTTCCTCCCACGCTCCAAAGACGTACAGGTTTGTAGATTAATTGGCTTGGTAAATGTAAGAATTGTCCCTAGTGGGTGTAGGATAGTGTTAATATGCATGGATCGCTGGTCGGCACGGACCCGGTGGGCCGAAGGGCCTGTTTCCGCGCTGTATCTCTAAACTGAAACTGAACAAATTCCAACAGGTGGAATTCCTGAACAATAGTTGTTCTGTTGCATTTTTTAAATGCCAATAGGACACCTGGCAAAATAAACCTGACTTAGCACTGCAGGCAGCTAGCTGCTAGTCACACTGTTGGCTTGGCTACTGGTTGACAATGGGAGGTGGCCCTTCCTCTGTGCCAACTAAGCTCGTTCACCAAATGACCTTAGTTTCCACCACACCCAGAAACCGCAAGTTCTTTTAATGTCACCACATTTCATGGGCATTGCATCACACATGAAAAGGGCCTGATTCTATTTTCTTTCCCCTAATAAACACATCAAACAAAAGCGTTAACCTTCAAACAAGCAGGCAAATCTTTCAGGTGCACTAAGCCCGAAACCAGAGGAGCAAAACCAAAACTGAATTGAACAGCGCTGCGCTCAAATAATTGTAACTATTGGTGAGCCTCCCCCTTGTTGGGAGTGGAGGTTCCCCGAGAGTGGCGAGTCAGGAGGGCAGGGTGGTGGGGGGGGGGGGGGGGGGGGCAGCGTTTGGCACGCCTGTGTTCAATGGGAAGGGTACCGAAAACAAAGCTGGGACGCCGTGATGTAGCTGTACACGTTATTGGCAAGACCACACTTTACACCTTAGCAATACAGCGTGGAAACAGGCCCTTTGGCCCACCGACCAGTGGTCACCCCGTACAGTAGCACAGTCCTGCACACTGGGGACAACTGGAGCTGGATGGCCAGAGTGAGCAACACCGCAAGCTGGAGGAACAGCACCTCATATTCCGCTTGGGGAGTCTGCATCCTCTGGGCTTGAACATTGAATTTTCTCAATTCTGTTAACCCTTGCTGTCTCCTCCCCTTCCCACCTCTCCCTCAGCCCTCAGGCCCTGGCATTCTCTCCCTCTCTCTCTATCCCCCTCCCCCACCCTAGTCGCACTAGCTTCTCATTTTCACACCACAAACAGCTTACAATGGCTTGTTCCCTTTATCATTGATACTTTTTTGCATATCTTTCATTCATTGTTCTTTATCTCTCCACATCACCGTCTATATCTCTCGTCTCCCTGATCCCTGACCAGTCTGAAGAAGGGTCTCGACCCGAAACGTCGCCTATTTCCTTCGCTCCTTAGATGCTGCTGCACCCGCTGAGTTTCTCCAGCCTTTTGTGTACCCACTGGGGACAACTTACAACTTGTACCAAAGCCAATTAACCTACAAACCTGTATGCGTTTGGAGTGTGGGAGGAAACCGGAGCACCAGGAGAAAACCCACCCGGTCAGTCACATAGGGTGCAGTAGTAGGCCATTCAGCCCTTCGAGCCTACCGAAATATGATCATGCTTGATCATCCAACTCAGTAATCCTGCCTTCTCTCCATACCCCCTGAAGCCAGGGCCACATCTAACTCCTCTTAAAAAATAGACATGACTGCCTCAACTACCTTCTGTGGCAGAGAATTCAGAGACTCACCACTTCTGTGTGAAAAAAGATCTTCTCATCTCGGTCCTAAAAGACTATCCTTAAACTGTGACCTCCCTTGTTCTGGAGTTCCCCAGCATTGGGAACAATCTTCCTGCATCAGCCTGTCCAACCCTTAAGAATTTTGTAAGCCTCTATTTTCCCCCTTCAATCTCCTAAATTCCAAGTAACAAGCCGAGTCTATCCATCTTTCTTCATATGGAAGTCCTGCCATCTCAGTCTGATGAACTTCTCTGTAATGGCAAGAATGTCTTCCTCAGATTGGAGGACCAAAACTGTACGCAATACTCAGGTGTGGCCTCAAAGGACCCTGCACAACTGCAGTAGAACCTCCCTCCTCTTGTACTCAAATCCTTTTGCTATGAATGCCAACATACCATTCGCTTTCTTCACTGCCTGCTGCACCTGCATGCCTACTTTCAATGACTGGTGTACCATCACCCAGGTCTCATTGCATCTCCCCTTTTCCTAATCGCTACCATTCAGGTAATAATCCCGCCAAAGTGGATAACCTCACATTTATCCACATTATACTGCATCTGATGCATTTGTCACCTATCCAAGTCATAGCCTAGCATCTCCTCACAGCTAACACTGCCCCCAGCTTCGTGTCAAGATGTTACATTCATTTCCCTATCCAGATCATTAATATATATTGTAAATAGCTGGGGTCAAGCACTGAGCCTCGGTACCACTAGTCACTGCCTGCCATTCTGAAAATTGTTTACTCCTACTCTTTGCTTCCTGTCTGCCAGCCACTCTGTCGACAGAACCCCCAATACCATGTGGTTTGTATACCAATCTCTTATGTGACCTTGTCGAAAGCCTTCTGAAAGTCCAGATATAACACTTCCACAGGTTCTCCCTTATCCACTCTAGTAGTTAATCCTCAAAAAATTCTATCTCAGAATGATTTACTTTCGTAAATCCATGCTGACTTTGTCCAATGATTTCACCACTTTCCAAATGTGCTGCTATCCCAGACTCCAGCATTTTTCCCACTACCGATGTTAGACTAACTGGTCTGTAATTCCCCGTTTTCTCTCTCCCTCCCTTTTTAAAAAGTGGGGTTACATTAGCTACCCTCCAATCCTCAGGAACTACTCCAGAATCTAAAGAGTTTTGAAAAATTATCACTAATGCATCCACTATTTCTGGGCTACTTCCTTAAGTACTCTGGGATGCAGCCTATCTGGCCCTGGGGATTTATCGGCCTTTAATCTATTCAATTTACCTAACACCACTTCCCGGCTAACCTGGATTTCACTCAGTTCCTCCATCTCATTTGACCCCCGGTCCCCTGCTATTTCCGGCAGATTATTTATGTCTTCCTTAGTGAAGACAGAACCAAAGTAGTTATTCAATTAGTCTGCTGTCCTTGTCCCCATGATCAATTCACCAGTTTCTGACTGCAAGGGACCTACATTTGTTTTAACTAACCTTTTTCTCTTCACATATCTATAAAAACTTTTGCAGTCCATTTTTATGTTCCCTGCCAGTTTTCTTTCATAATCTATTTTCCCTTTCCTAATTAAGCACTTTGTCCTCCTCTGCTGGACTCTGAATTTCTCCCAGTCCCCTGGTAGGCTGCTTTTTCTGGCTAATTTGTACATTTCATCTTTAGTTTTGATACTATCCCTGATTTCCCTTGGATGCACTACCTTCCCTGATTTATTCTTTTGCCAAACTGGGATGAACAATTGTTGTAGTTCATCCATGCAGTCTTTAAATGCCTTCCATTGCATATCCACCGCCAACCCTTTAAGAATCACTTGCCAGTCTATCTTGGCCAATTCACGTCTCATACCCTCAAAGTTACCTTTCTTTAAGTTCAGAACCCTTGTTTCTGAATTAACAATGTCACTCTCCATCCTAATGAAGAACTCAACCATATTATGGTCACTCTTGCCCAAGGGGCCACGCACAACAAGACTGCTAACTAACCCTTCCTCATTACCCAGTCTAGAATAGCCTGCTCTCTCGTTGGTTCCTCTACATGTTGGTTTAGAAAACTATCCCGCATACATTCAAAGAAATCCTCTTCCTCAGCACCCCTGCCCATTTGATTCACCCAATCTATATGTAGATTGAAGTCACCCATTATAACTGTTTTACCCTTGTTGCACGCATTTCTAATTTCATGTTTGATGCCATCCCCAACTCCACTACTACTGCTACTGTTAGGTCGCCTGTACACAACTCCCACTAGCATTTCTGCCCCTTAGTGTTTCGCAGCTCTACCCATATCGATTCCACATCCTCCAAGCTAATGTCCTTCCTTTCTATTGCGTTATTCGCCTCTCTAACCAGCAACGCTACTCACCTCCTTTTCCTTTCTGTTCTATCCCTCCTGAATATTGAATGTCCCTGGATGTTCAGCTCCCAGCCTTGGTCACCCTGGAGCCATGTCTCCGTGATCCCAACTATATCATATTCATTAATAACTATCTGCACATTCAACTCATCCACCTTATTACGAATGCTCCTTGCATTGAGACACAAGGCCTTCAGGCTTGTTTTTACAACACTCTTACCCCTTATACAATTATGTTGAAAAGTGGCCCTTTTTGATTTTTGCCCTGGATTTTTCTGCCTGCCACTTTTACATTTCACCTTGCTCCCTATTGCTTCTACCCTCATTTTACGCCCCTCTGTCTCTCTGCTCATGCTCCCATCTCCGTACAGACAGCACCCGAAGTCAGAATCGAACCCGCCCCAACGGTGCTCAGTGGGCCGAAGGGCCTGTTTCCACGTTGTATCTCTAAAAACTAAACTAAACTTTAGGAAAGGCAGGCAGGGCCCGGGTGAACAAGTCATCCACTACATGGTCAATTCAATGCAGCTTCCCTCAGTACTGCACTGATAGAACAGTACACAATGCCCGTGCCAAACATTAAACTGATCTCCTCTGCCTCCGTTCTCTGTATATCCAAAAGTTTCTTAAACGCCACCATCGTATCTGCCTCCACCACCAGCCCCGACAGCACATTCCAGGCACCCACCACCCTCTGTGTAAAAAAACAACTTACCCCGCACATCTCATTTAAACTAAGCCCTTCTCACCTTAAAGGTATGCGCTCTAGTCTTTGACATTTCACCCTGGGAAAAAGGTTCTGACTGTCTACCCTATCTATGCCTTACACAATTTTATAAACTTCTATCATGTCTCCACTCAACCTCCAACGTTCCAGAGAAAACAATCCAAGTGCGTCCAACCTCCCCATGTAGTTCTTCTTAGGCCCCCTTCGGTCATGGCTGGCCACGGGTGTCTCCAGGGTTGGAGGACGCCCGTGCGTGACTTTGTTTAACGTGGGGAGACTGGTGCACAGACAGCCACCACACGGTCCTTGACAGATCTGGGTCAGGATCCAGTGGCATGGAGTCCAAGACGACCGGAGACCCTTTTCTGCTGCAGCCTTCATCCGCCTTCCCAGCCGTTGTGACGCTCCACTAAGGTCAGCCATCGTCCTCCGCCTGTTCCACCGTTGAGGTCTTTGATGTAGTTAATACCCCCTAGTCCAGGCATAATTCGGGTAAACCCCCTCTGCTCCTCTCACCTCAGCCCTCTAGTATTTGGCATTTCCTCTCTGGGATAAAGGCTCTGACTGTCTACCCTATCTAGAATGTGTCAGTATGGGTCCATAAATCTTGGGACTGTACTGGACCGAGAGGAACGGGCTTTGAGCAATTAGATGGGTGCTGGAATGAGCAACGGGGGTAATACTTATAATATGCGGGAATAATTCAAAAGGGATACAGGATGAGAAAGATGTCAACGAGTTATAGAGTGATAAAGAGTTAAAGAAGGAACTGCAGATGCTGGAGAATCGAGGGGTACACAAAAGGCTGGAGAAACTCAGCGGGTGCAGCAGCATCTAAGGAGCGAAGGAGATAGGCGACGTTTCGGGTCGAGACCCTTCTTCAGATTGATATAGTACACAAACAGGCCCTTCGGCCCAACTCATCAATGCCAACCCTGATAGCCACGCAAGCAAGGTATGGACGTTGATTTGCCTAATTTCAAGTAACTTCTGCATCCCCTCCCCACCCTTCTCTTCCCCTACTCCAGTCGTCCAACCAGTTCCACAGTTCTCATCCTTGTTATCACACCTTCCACGGCCAACAATGGCCCATTATGAGCTCCACCTTTCCGGAGGTCATCTGCCGTCAGCCCTGATTTATTCTGGCCTTTTCCCTCCTGATTATTTCCCCCCCCCCCCTCCCACCCTTTACTTTCAGTCTGAAGAACGCTTCCGACCCAAATAGTCACCTACATCTTCTCTCCAGTGACGCTGCCCGACCCGCTGAGTTACTCCAGCATTTTGAGTTGATATTTGGTATAAACCCACATCTGCAGTTCCGGCCTATAGCATTCGCCTACACCTGCCCCATATCCTTTTGAACCATTTTGAACATAGGGGAAAACAAATGGTCAGCACGGACTGGAAGGGCCGAGAGGGCCTGTTTCCGTGCTGCAATTGTTATATGGTTATATGGTTATATTTTCAACCATGTACCTGTCCAAATGTCTCTTAAACTTGGGAGATGTACCCACCTCTGCCACTTCCACTGGCAGCTCGTTCCACATACTCACCGCCTTCTGCGTGGAAAAACGTGACTGTGTGGGAAAATGTTCCCCTCTCGCATTAAATCTAGTTATACATTCCCCTACTCTGGGGAAAAGGCTGCACCCGTCCACCTTAAATTAGCCCTCATCGTTCTCTAGACCGTTATAAAGGTCACCCCTCAGCCTCCAACACTCCTGGGAACAAGGGCCAACCTTACCAGCCTCTCCCTATAACTCAACCCCTCCAGCCCCGGTAACAGCCTCGATAGGCGGTCACGGTGGCGCAGCGGTAGAGTTGCTGCCTTACAGCGAATGCAGCGCTGGAGACCCCGGTTCCATCCCGACTACGGGCGCTGTCTGTACGGAGTTTGTACGTTCCCCCCGTGACCTGCGTGGGTTTTCTCCCAGATCTTCGGTTTCCTCCCACAGTACCAAGACGTACAGGTTTGTGGGCTAATTGGCGTGGTGAATGTAAAAATTGTCCCTAGTGGGTATAGGGTAGTGTTAATGTGCGGGGATCGCTGGTCGGCGCCGACCCGGTGGGCCGAAAGGGCCTGTTTCCGCGGTGTATCACCAAACTAACCTAAAGAAATATATTTTCTGCACCCTTACCAGTTGCCTATACAATCATATTGTCATCCCGCTGACTGGTTGGCAAGGAACAAAAATCTTGGTACACATGACACTAAACTAAACTATTTAGTGACATCCTTCCTGTGGCTGGGAGACCAGAACTGCACACTGTTCTCCAAATGCGGTGTCACCAACATCTTGTACTGGCTTTCTTTCCAGTTACAATGCGGAAATAGGCCCTTCAGCCCATCAGGTCCGTGCTGACCATCGATCACCCGTTCGCACTAGTTCCAGGTCACCCCACTTTCTCGTCCACTCCCTACACACTAGGGGCAATTTTTACCCAGGGTCAATTAGTCTACAAACCCGCACGACTTGTGTGTAGGGTAATGCTATTGCATGCGGTGATCATTGATCGGCAGGAACTCTGTGGACTGTTTCCACACTGCAACTCCACAGGGTAGGTCCAGGCCAGAGGCAGTGGGCTTTGGGGTCAGGCAAGCCGAGAGGGACAATCATACAATCATAGAGGCCAAAGGATCGGCCACAAGATGTGGTTCGAAGCTGGCCTCCAGGGCATTCAGTTAACAATGTCTGGTATGGCCCTGAACAAGCTTGGCCACATTCACTCAGGAGATCGCCATAGCAACACAGAAACAGCATAATGGCCTCCGGTCTCCCTGTGGGGTGGGGTGGAGGGGAGTGCAGGGGAGAGTTCTCTAGGTTAGTCCTTTAAGGGCCTGTCCCACTTAGGCGATTTTTTAGGCGACTAGGCCACATGTCGCCAGGGTGTCGCCTGTATGGTCATGCGTAGTCTCCTCATGTCGCCCCAAAGAGTCGCAGCGTCTTTCTGGTCGCCGCTGGATTTTCAACATGTTGAAACATTTTCGGAGACAGTCGGAGACAGTGGGTTTGACACCTATGAGCGTAGCATGACTTCTCCTGACGAAGGTGCTGTCGTAGTTGTCGCCAGGTTAACGTAGGTTGTCGCCGGTGCTGACTTCAGTTTTTGTTGTTAAAGTAATGTTTCCATTTCAAATTTTATGTTGAAGGGGGGTCCAGTCGCTACGACTACGACAGTCGCCTAAAAATAGCCCGAGTGGGACAGGCCCTTTATTATTCTGGCCGCATTCGGAAGTTCAGGTCATAGGAGCAGAATTAAGCCATTCAGCCCATCGAGTTTACTCTGCCATTCAATCATGGCCGATCTATCTTTCCCTCTCAACCCCATTCTCCTGCCTTCTCCCCATAGCCCCTGACACCCGCACTGATCAAGATCCTGTCAATCTCCGCTTTAAAAATACCCACTGACTTAGTTTCCACAGACGTCTGTGGCAATGAATTCCACAGATTCACCACCCTCTGAGTAAAGAAATTCCTCCTCATCTCCTTTCTAAAGAGACACGTGTACTGAGACAGTGAAAAGCTTTTATTTATGTGCTATCCTGTCGTGGAAAGACTGTACATTATTACAATCGAGCCGTCCAGTGTACAGATACAGGATAAAGGGAATAACGTTCGGTTCAAGATCCAGTACAGTCTGATTAAAGATAGTCCCAGGACTCCAATGAGGTAGATGGGAGGTCAGGACCGCTCTCTACTTGGTGATAGGATGGTTCCGTTGCCTGATAACAGCTGGGATGAAACTGTCCCTGAATCTGGGGTGTGCGTTTTCACACTTCTGTACCTCTTGCCTGATGGGAGAGGGGAGAAGAGGGAGTGACCAGGCGGGGTGTGACTGGTCCTTGATTATGCTGCTGGCCTTGCCGAGGCAGTAATGGGAGTGGGGAGAAGATGTCCAGTGCAAACAACACGTCACCCATTGACAGCCGGGCTCACCCACAAAGCAACAACCCGGCAGGTGAACAGGAATAAAGAGTCAAATATTAATAGAAGCCTTGGAATATCAAGTTTCTGACAGGCGAGATCCAATAACGCAGCAAAAAGTGGAACAAGCCTATCAGTGTGCTTCTGTGGTGTATAATTAGCTTCTAAATCTCGACAATACTGCAATCATTAAACCATCCACTTCCGTCTGTGGTTATTTGAGCAGCAGTCAATGTGGGACATGGAATAAGGCCACAAGCATTTCTAGAGACACAAGAGACTGCAGATGCTGGAACCCTGGGTAAAGCACAAAGTGCTGGAGGGACTCAGCGGGTCAGGCAGCATCTGTGGGGGGAATGGACAGGCGACATTGTAGGTCAGTGTCCTTCTTTAGTTTAGTTTAGTTTAGAGATACAGCACGGAAACAGGCCCTTCGGCCCACTGAGTCCAAGCTAACCAGCGATCCCTGCATACTAACACTACCCGACACACACTAGGTGACAATTTACAATTATAGACCAAAGCCAATTAACCTACGGACATGTACGTCTTTGGAGTGTGGGAGGAAACCGGAGATCCCGGAGAAAACCCACGCAGGTCACGGGGAGAACGTACAAACTCCGTACAGACAGCGCCCATTGTCAGGATCGAACCTGGGGCTCCAGTGCTGTAAGGCGGCAACTCCACCGCTGCGCCACTGTGCCTCTCCGTCTCATCTTCAGATTGATTGGAGTCGGAAAATGGCCGATCGGAAGATGGCACTCTTTGTCACCTCCAGTTTAGTCTAGTTTAGTTTCATAGGTGACGAGGTACAGTGAATAGCTTTTATTTTGCCCGCTGTCCAGTCAGCGCAAAGACTACGCATCACTTACTCCACCCATTCACCAATTACACACACAGGGAACAGCAGATGCTGGCTTTAAAACAAGGCACAAAGCGCTGGAGTCAGGCAGCATCTCCGGAGAACGTGCATTGGAGACATTTCAGGTCGGGAACCTTCTTCAGACTGGTTATATTAGGGGTAGTCAGTGGAAAGAGAGATGAGGACAATAGACAACAGGTGCAGGAGTAGGCCATTCAGCCCTACGAGCCAGCACCGCCATTCAATGTGATCATGGCTGATCATCCCCAATCAGTACCCCGTTCCTGCCTTCTCCCCATATCCCCTGACTCCGCCATTTTTAAGAGCCCTATTTAGCTCTCTCTTGAAAGCATCCAGAGAACCCGCCTCCACCGCCCTCTGAGGCAGAGAATTCCCCAGACTCGCCACTCTCTGTGAGAAAAAGTGTTTCCTCATCTCCGTTCTAAATGGCTTACTCCTTATTCTTAAGCTGCGGCCCCTGGTTCTGGACTCCCCCAACATCGGGAACATGTTTCCTGCCTCTAGCGTGTCCAAACCCTTAATAATCTTATATGTTTCAATGAGATTCCCTCTCATCCTTCTAAACTCCAGAGTGTACAAGCCCAGCCGCTCTGAAGAAGGGTCTTGAATCGAAACGTTGCCGATTTCCTTTGCTCCATAGATGTTGCCTCACCCGCTGAGTTTCTCCAGCATTTTTGTCTATCTTGGATGAGGGGTAGATCACTTGCCAGGCTATGCCCCACGCTCACCTCTCTTTGAGCTTTCTCCCCCCCCCCCCCACTCCATCGGAATATGCTGGAGATATTTAACAGGTCAACATATCATCCTTAGAAAATGCGAGAGATTTGGTATATTGTCTAATACACTGTCACACTTCTGCAGGTAGAGAGCATACTGGCCGGTTCTGCAACTCAAACGCCTGGAGACAAAGGGATCTACAGAGTTGGTGGACACTGCCCGGTCCATCACAGGTACATCAAAAGGCAGCCAGCAGCATCATCAGAGACCCACACCACCCTGGCCACGCTCTCATCTCACGGCTACCATCGGGAAGAAGCTACAGGAGCCTGAAAACCGTGACCTCCAGGTTCCAGAACAGCTTCTTCCCAGCAGCCATCAGGCTCTTGAACCAACACTAACCTCAGCGTCGGTGATCTTCTATGGACTGTGTGTTGGGTTGCGCTACAGACTTTGGTTTGGCACTATTATACTTACCTCGTATTATGGATTATCAATCTATCGTATTACTGATTGTGGAATATCTGTGCGTTATTGTGTTAACGGGCCTGTACAGCTGCAGCAAGTAAGGATTTCACTGTTCAGACGTCAGTGCACACGACAATTAAACACTCTTGACCCTTGAGATCAAAGAACCTATAGCGGAGCAAGATAGAGCACTCCTTCTAAATGCAATGGGCTGACGTGTAGTACGCAACGGAACGGAACTTTTTTTCATCCATTTCCGTAACCCGACCCGACCCGCAGTGTAATCAACGTTGCGGGGGAACAGTGTGTGTTAAAAAATTCAAAATTCTGAAAATGAGAATATTTTGACCAAATAACTTTTATTTTTACGAGGATGTTTCCGTAACCGGCTTCCGTCTCCGCACTAGTGATCTTTGCTCCGCTACGGGATCTTTGGTGCGGAGACGGAAGCCGGTTACGGAAATGGGGCCAAAATTTACCCATGAATCTGCCCATGACCGTACCACGTCTTTCTCGTCGAGTGATCTATCTTGCTCGCTGTAGGGTCTTTGCTTGAGATTAGTCTTCATCTGTGGAGAGAGGAACGGAGTGGCCATTTCAGATCAGAGACTCTGGCAGAACTGGGAAGGAGCCACAAGAAGGGTCCTTGGACCAGGCTGCGTCTCTAACTGCTCCCATGCACTCATTGGCCATTATGGGGTTACATCTTGTCCCCACGGTCACTCTGTCGGAAAGGCCCCCCTCCTCCACCCTTCCGTTTGTCCTTCTTTCCGTTCAGAGCGGTCTTTTCATCTGACCTCGGGTGCTTCCAGCATTTATTTTGCTTTTGAGATTTCCAGCATTTATTTTTTTTTAGAAGTTCTCCTCCAGTCCGAAGGAGGGCCCCAACTCAAATCATCACCTCCGTCACTCACTCTGCCAATCTCACCCCTCCCGACCTGTATCCATTAATCACTCAGAGTCATCGAGTGATAGAACGTAGAAACAGGCCCTTCGGCCCCACTTGCCCACACCAGCCAACACGTCACATCTACACTAGTCCCACCTGCCCGCGTTTGGCCCACATCCCTCTAAACATGTCCTATCCATGTACCTGTCTAAATGTTTCTTAAACGTCGCATTAGTCCCTGCCTCAACTACCTCCTCTGCACACTCTGTGTGGAAAAGTTACAATCCCTGTTAAATCTTTCCCCTTCACCTTAAACCTATGTCCTCTAAACCGCGATTCCCTACCTGGGCAAGAGACTAACCACGCTTTGTTCCTCCCCCCCATCCCCCCCATCCCATCCCCCCCCCCCCCATTCCACAGTCCAAAGAAGGGTCCCGACCCAAAACATCGTCTGTCCATTCCCCCACAGATGCCACCTGAGCCGCTGAGTTCCTCCAGCAGTTGTGTTTTGCCCAAGATTCCAGCGCCTGCACTTCCTAGCGTCTTTATCGACCCACTCAGTCGCATTAATCCCCTTGGATGAATCACCCGTAATGTTTTGTAAGTTGGAATAAATAATCCCACCATGCAAGTAACCTCTGCACAACATTTCCTTGAGTAACTGCGAGCTGATGGTACTTTTATTTTGCTTGCTATCCAGCCAGCAGAAAAGAATATATATCACTTTCTCCACCTTTTTGCCAATTATCTGTCCCCTCACCGCCTATCACTTAAACATAGAAACATAGAAATTAGTGGCAGGCCATTCGGCCCTTCGATGCACCGCCATTCAATATGATCATCATCCAACTCAGTATCCTGTACCTGCCTCGACTGCCAAAAACAAGAGGGCCAGGCAGCATCCCTGGAGAGGTAGGTAACATCACTGGAGAACGTGAGTAGGCAAGGCAGCGCCTTTACCACCTCAGGCAGCTGAGGAAATTCAGTGTCTCTCTGAGGATCCTTCAGTGCTTCTGAAGCCAGCTCTGCAGCTCTGCCCAGGACAAGAAGGCTCTGCAGAGAGTAGTGCGTTCGGCCGAACGCACCATGGGAACTACACTCGCCCCCCTGCAGGAACTATACATCAGGAGGTGCAACTCCAGAGCCAGCAACATAATGGGGGACCCCTTCCACCCCAGCAACGGACTGTTCCAGCTGCTACGGTCAGGCAAAACAAAACAAAGAGGATGAGACGGAGTTTCTTCCCACAGGCCGTCTGGACTGTAAACTCTTATCTCACCAGGGACTCATTTACTGCTGTGTCTTTTGTAAAAAAATATTTTCTAAGATGTAAATACTGATTCAGTTCTATTCTGTTCTGTAGTTTTGCACAACCTGCAGGCATTGCCACTTTCATTTCACTGCACATCTCGTATGTGTATGTGGCAAATAAACGCGACTCGCCTTGACGCGAGGTGACGTTTCAGGCCGGGACCTTCTTCAGACTGATTGTAGTGGGGGAGAGAAAGCAGGAAGAGAGATGGGAGATAGGGAAGAACCAGGCAAGGCAAGTGGTGTGGATGAGGGGTAGACCACCGGCCAGGCTTTGCCCCACGCTCACCTCTTTGATCTTTCTCCCCCCCCCCCCCATTCCATCTGAATTTAAGGCAGAGATTGATAGATTATTGATTAGTGTGGGTGTCAGGGGTTATGGGGAGGGCAGGAGAATGAGGGTTGGGAGGGAGAGACAGATCGGCCATGATTGAATGGAGGAGTAGACTTGATGCGGGCCGAATGGCCTAATTCTGCTCCTAATCACTGATGAACGCAGAATATGCTGGAATTGTTCTACCTGTGGTACTTACCTGTGCAATTCATCTGCCACACCTGGTTACATAAATCCTTATCTTCACGCACTGTGCTGGTGGAGTTCACGGCAGCGACAGATTGATTACACCAGGCAAAACCTAGACAGAGGAAAGATCTTTCAATTCACAAATCAGACAAATCAGCGCTGCCTTTCATTTGGAGTTCTGGTCGCCCCGTTGCAGGGTAGATGTGGAGGCTTCACGGAAGGTGCAGAAGAGCAAGTCTCAGGGGCAGCACGCTGGCGCAGCGGGTAGAGTTGCTGCCTCACAGCGCCAGAGACGCGGGTTCCATCCCGACTACCGGTGTTTGCACGCTCTCCCTGCGGCCGCGTGGGTTTGCTCCGGGGGCTCCGGCTTCCTCCCACACTCCAAGGATGTACAGGTTTGTCGTGTAGTTGGCTTTGGTGACATTGCAAATTGTCCCTAGTGTGTAGGTTAGTGCTAGTGTACAGGATGATCACTGGTCGGTCGGCCTGTTTCCGCGCTGTATCTCTAAAGTAAAAGTGATGCTGCCTGGATTAGAGGGTGTGCACTACAGAGGGAGGTGGGACACATTTGTACAGGGCCCTAGTGACACCACACCTGGAGTATTGTGTGCAGTTTTGGTCCACTAATTTGAGGAAGGACATTCTTGCTATTGAGGGAGTGCAGCGTAGGTTTACAAGGTTAATTCCCGGGATGGCGGGAGTGTCACATGCTGAGAGAATGGAGCAGCTGGGCTTGTACACTCTGGAGTTTGGAAGGATGAGAGGGCATCTCATTGAAACATATAAGATTGTTAAGGGTTTGGACGCGCTAGAGGCAGGAAACATGTTCCCGATGTTGGGGGAGTCCAGAGCCAGGGGCCACAGTTTAAGAATAAGGAGTAAGCCATTTAGAACGGAGACGAGGAAATACTTTTTCTCACAGAGAGTTGTGAGTCTGTGGAATTCTCTGCCTCAGAGTGAGGTGGAGGAGGGTTCTCTGGATGCTTTCAAGAGAGAGTTAGATAGGGCTCTTAAAAATAGCAGAGTCAGGGGATATGGGGAGAAGGCAGGAACGGGGTACTGATTGGGGATGATCAGCCATGATCACATTGAATGGCGGTGCTGGCTCGAAGGGCCGAATGGTCTACTCCTGCACCTATTGTCTATTGGTTTC
Source organism: Okamejei kenojei (assembly GCA_035221665.1). Classification (NCBI taxonomy): domain Eukaryota; kingdom Metazoa; phylum Chordata; class Chondrichthyes; order Rajiformes; family Rajidae; genus Okamejei; species Okamejei kenojei. Next base: position 4,039,899 of record CM069131.1, read on the forward strand.
TCCAGGAGGCCAGAGGTTGAGGGGAGGCTTTGTACGTATATAAAATGTATCAGAGGCCATAGATAGGGGAGACACTTATTCCTAGTGGGGAAAAAGAGTTGAGGGGCATGTTCCCTGCACTGTTCAATGTTCTATCTTGACATATTTATTTCCTCACTAACCTTGTGACTACAGCAGGAACAGTTTGTACTCCGCTGAACAGAGTAAACTGAGCCAAGACACGTCACACAGAGCTCCAGTGGCTGAGAGGAGAGTTATATATTTAGAGACGGGACAGGAGTGCAAGGCAGCGCAGTGACTGAAGGCAAAGCATCGGTGATGGAGCCAAGAAAACCAGACTTTAGACTCCAGAGATACAGCGTGGAAACAGGCCCCAAGGCCCACTCCCACCAGCGATCACCCCGTGCACTGGCACTGTCCCACCGCTAGGGATGAATTACAAATCATGGAAGCCAATTTTATCTACAAATCTGCACGTCTTTGGAGTGTGGGGAGGAAACTGGAACACCCGGGGTCACGGGGAGAAGGTACAAACTCCGTACAGAGAGCACCCGGGGTCTCTGGCGCCGTGAGGCACAGCTCCTACCGCTGCGCCACGGCGCTGTGCTGCCCCTGGTGTGAGCGCGGTTAGAGAGCGAGAGAGAGGGGGGGGCTGGAAGGAGGCGGGGGGGGGGGGGGAGGAGACAAGCAGACGAGCATAGAACAGGAACAGATCCTTTTGCTAACAATGCCTCTGCCACCCACCATGCCAAATTAAACCAGTACCATCTGCCTGCATGTCACAGAGTGATGGACCTGTCCCACGTAGGCAATTGTTTGGGCAGCTACAGGGCGACTGCCGTAAAATTTTCAACATGTTGAAAACTATTTGCGACAGCGGCGACAATTCTTACTGTGGTAGGTTGTCGCCAGGTGCCGTAGATGAATTCCATTAAAATTAGTCGCCCAAAGAGCCGCCCAAGTGGGACAGGCCCGTGATACAGCGCGGAAACAGGCCCCAAGGCCCAATCCACCCACCCCGACCAAGACACCCGATCTAAGCCAGTCCTGTTTGGCCCATCTAGGGCTGCACACAGTAGAGCTGCTGCCTTATTTTCAATTTCCCTCCTGAGGTAAAGAAAGTTCCATCGTATCGTATTCCAGGCAGGGTTCAATCGTGATTACGGGTGCTGTCGGATCAGATTCCTACGGGTGCTCTCCGGGCCCCTCAGATTCCTATTAAGGGATATGGTCTCCATATATTGAATATTTACAGAGTCATAATGGCTCGGTACGAGGGCTTGACTGAGGCCTGAATATTAGAATGGATGAAGAAAGAAATATAATAAATCATGCCTATATCTCCAATGACGGAATAACGATTAATACTCCATTCGCTTTCATATTTTTTCATTATTTATCTCTACCTTTTCTTACTTTATAAAAAATAATTAAAAAAGCGTATAGAAGCATATAGTCCTAAATCTCAATATTAGTAATAATATTAATATTATTAGGATATTATGAAAGTATTTAATGATGTATTTTTGTTTATGTAAACTATTGCAATTTTTATACATATGTTTCTATAATAAAAAATATTCATCAAAAAAAAAAAGATTCCTATTAACCCACGAAGTCGACACCTTGGATACCCACGAAGTCTGAAGAAGGGTCGCGACCCGAAACATCGCCCGTACCTTCTCTTCAGAGATGCTGCCTGTCCCGCTGAGTTACCCCAGCATTTTTGTGTCTAACTTGGATACCTGCCTGTCCTGTTTTCTTAGTGATAAGGCTGAGAGGAAAGTACTGGATCACAATAACTATCCATGTGGACAAATGTACGTGACCCACTGCACATACGTCCCGGACAAATGAACTGCTGCATTCCTACCCCTCCCCTATCTCCCCCCCCCCCCCCCCCCCACCCCCAACCAGGTTGTCCAACCAGTTCCACCGTTCACATCCTTGTATCTTTGTATGTTCATAGGTGAGAGGAGCAGAATTAGGCCGTTCGGCCCATCAAGTCTACTCCGCCATTCCATCATAGCTGATCTATCTCTCCCTCCCAACCGTTTTCTCCTGTTTTCTTCCCACAACCCCTGAAAATAACCAACATGATCACCCGGTGGCTCAGCACTTCAACTCCCTCTCCCATTCCGAATCCGACCTTTCTGTCCTGGGCCTCCCCCATGGCCAGAGTGAGGCCCACCGTAAATTGGAGGAGCAGCACCTCATATTTCGCTTGGGCAGTTTGCACCCCAGCGGTGTGAACATTGACTTCTCCAATTTCAGGTAGTCCCTGCTTTCTCCTCCCCTTCCCAGCTCTCCCTCAGCCCACTGTCTCCTTTCTTTTTCCCCCTCCCCCCCCCCACCCCCACATCAGTCTCAACCCGAAAACGTCACCTATTTCCTTTGCTCCATAGATGCTGCCTCACCCGCTGAGTTACTCCAGCACTTTGTGCCTATCATGGGCAGCAGCATCTGCAGTTCCTTCCTACTCAAAGGTTTTCACCGCACCTCAGTGCACATGACACTAATCATCTTATATAATTGATACATATAATAAAATATAAAAAGGTTGCATGCTTTTTTTGGGTCTGTTGAGCAGTCTCTTGCTCGACCGTTCCACTGGTCTGACAAGTTATGGCCAATAAAGAAGCCGTGTCTTCTTGCGTGTGGCGTACTCAGCCTAAAGTTGTAGGACAACTTGCTCTATTTGATCTTATTTGATTGTGCACGCCAGTTTGATTGCATTCGTCGAAACGGGGCGGACCACGTGAAGGTTGCAATCGCCCACCTAGCATCCCGTGTAAATTATTCCGACAACACCAAGTAACTCAGCGGGTCAGGCAGCATCTAAAGAAGGGTGCCAACCCCAAATGTCACCGATCCACGTTCTCCACAGATGCTGCCTGACCCGCTGAGTTACTCCAGCACTCTGTGCCTATCTCCGTTTATTGCTGCCTCCATCACAGATAACAGTGCCTCCAAGTTTGCATCACAGGCAGACAGACCTTAGACTTTACTTTCGAGATACAGCGCAGAAGCAGGCCCTTCACCCCACCGAGATTGTGCTGACCAGCGATCACCCCGTACACTAGCATTATCCTACACACTAGGGACAGTTTACAATTAACAGAAGCCAATTCACCTACAAACCTGCACGTCTTTGGAAACCGGACCCCAGGAGAAAACCTACCACAGTCTCCTCCGCCATTCAATCATGGCTGATCTATCTTTCCCTCTCAACCCCATTCTCCTGCCTTCTCCCCATAACCCCCGACACCCGTACTAACCAAGAATCTGTCAACCTCCGCCTTAAAAATACCCAATGGCTGGGCCTCCACAGCCGTCTGTGGCAATGAATTCCATAGATTCACCCTCCCTCTGATTAAACAAATTCCTCCTCATCTCCTTTCTAAAGGTACGTCCTTTTATTCTGAGGCTGTGCCCTCTGGTCCTAGTGGAAACATCCTCTCCACATCCACTCTATCCAGGCCTTTCACTGTTTTCCTTCTCTCTTCCCTCATCTCTCTAAACTCCTGCGAGTACAGGCCCAGTGGGCGGTCACGGTGGCGCAGCGGTAGAGTTGCTGCCTTACAGCGAATGCAACGCCGGAGACCCGGGTTCCATCCCCACTACAGGCGCTGTCTGTACGGAGTTTGTACCTTCTCCCCGTGACCTGCGTGGGTTTTCTCCCAGATCTTCGGTTTCCTCCCACACTCCAAAGACGTACAGGTTTGTAGGTTAATTGGCTTGATAAATGTAAAGATTGTCCCTAGTGGGTGTAGGACAGTGTTAATGTGCGGGGATCGCTGGTCGGCACGGACTCGGTGGGCCGAAGGGCCTGTTTCCACCCTGTATCTCTAAACTAGACAGTGCCATCAAAACATCATATGCTAACCCAATTATCCCTGGGATAAGGTTGTTATCCCTGGGATAAACCTCCTCTGGAACCACTCCACCACCACATCCTCAGATTATGGGGCCCAAAACTGCTCACAATACAGTTCTCTGTAAAAAGTCCCCGATTTCATCGAGCACATTCCCAAACCACAGCCGCACATTGAGCCACAAGGGCCTGTCCCACTTTGGCGTTATTTGTGTGTCATTTACGCGACATCATTTACGCGTCACAATGCGCGACGCAACATCATTTACGCATCACGCACGCTTTGTGACGTGCACATGGCGTGCATTACGCGCGCACGGCTCGTGGTGAGACGTGGTGGCGTAGGCATTGACGCGTGGTCGCGTACGGCGTCCCAGGAAATCACAAAATCTTCGCCCGCCACCTGCGTGACGCGCAAATGACACCCAAGTGGGACAGGCCCTTTCATCTTCTCTCCTCCCTGGTCCGTCTGCCGATTGTTTTAGATCAGCTACAATGCAACCCACACTCCCACCAACAAATACGCTCAAAAATGCCTCCCAAAGTGCAACACCTCACACTTGCCCGGATTAAACTCCATCTGCCATCTCTCTGCCCATTACTGGTCTGTAGCTAATCTATATCCCACTGTGTAGTTTGGCAGGTTTGCCCCAGCAATCTCGATGTCATCTGCAAACTAACTAACCAACCCGTCTACGTTTCCGTCCAAGTCATTTAGTTATATCACAAACAGCAGTGGTCTCAGCACAGATCCCTGCGGAACACCACTGGTCACAGAACTCCCGCCAGAATAATACGCTCCCACCACAATCCGCTGTCTTCTGTCAGGAAGCCAGTTCTGAATCGACCTGGATCCCATGCACCTTCTGGATCAGCCCAATATGGGGGACTTCATCAAATGCCTTACTAAAATCCACACAGCCACTATCCACCGCTTCTACCCTCACTTCAAGAGAGAGTTAGATTTTGCTTTTAGGGCTAAAGGAATCAACGGATATGGGGAGAAAGCAGGAACGGGATTCTGATTTTAGAAAATCAGCCATGATCATATTGACTGGCGGTGCTGGCTCGAAGGGCCGAATGGCCTACTCCTGCACCTATTGTCTATCGAATGGCGGTGCTGGCTCGAAGGGCCGAATGGCCTACTCCTGCACCTGTCTTTGTATACTTCTATCAATAAACTCAATTAAGTTAGTAAGACACAGCAGGCTGTGTACAGCACACAGCCAACAGTGGCCTGTTTCCTTTACCATTGTAAGTAGACAAAAATGCTAGAGAACCTCAGCGGGTGAGGCAGCATCTATGGAGCGAAGGAAATAGGCAATGTTTCGGGTCGAAAGAAGGGTTTCAACCCAAAACGTTGCCTATTTCCTTCATTCCATAGACGCTGCCTCACCCGCTGAGATTCTCCAGCATTTTTGTCTACCTTTGATTTTCCAGCATCTGCAGTTCCTTCTTAAACATCCTTTATCATTATTACTTTTTTTGCATATCTTTCATTCATTTGTTCTACATCTCTCCCCATCACCATCGAAATCTCTCGTTTCCCTCCTCCCTGCCTCTCAGTCTGAAGAAGGGTCTCGACCCGAAACGTCACCGATTCCTTTTCTCCAGAGATGCTGCCTGTCCCGCTGAGTGACTCCAGCGTTTTGTGTCGATCCTCGTGAGCAAAGCCATGCTGACTGTCCCTAACTGACCCATCCATTACCAAATGGAAGTAAACCCGATCCTGTAGAATCCTCTCCAATAGTTTCCCGAGCACTAACGCAAGGCTCAACTAGTTCCAATTCCCTAGAATCTTGCTTCTTCCCTTCTTAACCAAACATTTGTTACTCTCCGGAACTCTGCAACCTTAACCGTAGCCAGAGAAGACAAATGTTTTCCATCAAGGTCCCTTCCGAGGCAGCAAATAGATCATTCCAGGGCAGCTTGTAACTTTTAGACTTTAGGGACACAGTATGGACACAGGCCCCGAGTCCGCTCCGAGCAGCGATCACCCCGCACACTGGCGTTATCCTACACACTGGGGGCAGTTTACAATTTAGAGAAGCCCATTAACCTACACACCTGCGCATCTTCGGAGTGTGGGAGGAAACCGGAGCAAACCCACGCGGTCACAGGGAGAACGTACTAACTCCACACAGACAGCACCCGTAGTCAGGATTGAACCTGGGTGTCTGGCGCTGTGATTCTAACACTGCACCATCGTGCCACTGTAACAGTAGAAATCACTCTCTCACAATACAGGACTACGGAAGGATACAGAGGGCTACGGGACTAATGCAAGCAAATGTGACTAGCTCGGTATATTAACTTGGTCGGTATGGGCAAGGTGGGCCAAAGTGCCCGTTTCTGTGCTCAAGACACCAGACCACAGGTTTAGGTTTATTATTGTCCCGTGTACCGAGGTACAGTGAAAAGCTTTGTTCTGCATGCTATCCAATCAGATCAGATAATACCATACACAAATACAATCGCCAAACTCCAGCACAATAGGTGGAGCAAAGGGGAAGATACAGAGTGCAGAATATAGTTCTCAGCATTGTAGCGCATCAGCTCCACAGACAGAGTCCAATGTCCGCAATGGGGTAGAGGTGAATCGGACAGTGCCCTAGCTTATGGAAGGGCCGTTCAGAAGCCTGATAACAGAGGGGAAGAAGCTGTTCCTGAGTCTGGTGGTGCGCGCTTTCAAGCTTCTGTACCTTCTGCCGGACGGGAGCGGGGAGAAGAAGGAATGACCGGGGTGGGACAGGGACAAGTCTTTGATTACGTCGGCTGCTTTCCCGAGTCAGCGTGAAGTGTAGGTGGGGAGTCTGGCCTGTGTGAGTCCTGGAGTCATAGAGTGATACAGCGTGGAAAGGTGCCCTTCGGCCCAACTTGTCCACACCGGCCAACATGTTCCAGCTACACCAGTCCCAGCTGCCCGCGTCTGGTCCATGTCCTTCCAAACTTGTCCTATCCATGTACCTGTCTAACTTTCTTAAATGATGGGAAAGAACTGCAGATGCTGGTTTAAAATCGAAGGTAGACACAAAATGCTGGAGTAACTCAGCGGGACAGGCAGCATCTCTGGAGAGAAGGAATGGGTGGCATTTTGGGTCTCGAAACGTCGCCCATTCCTTCTCTTCAGAAATGCTGCCTGTCCCGCTGAGTTACTCCAGCATTTTGCGTCCACCTAACTTTCTTAAATGTTGGGATAGTCCCAGCCTCAACTACCTCCTCTGGCAGCTTGTTCCATACACCCACCACCCTTTGTGTGAAAAAGTTACCCCTCAGATTCCTAAAGGCTACCCCTCATATTCACCTTAATCCCATGTCCTCGATTCACCTACTCTGGGCAAGAGACTGTGCATCTACCCGATCCATTCCTCTCATGATTTTATACACTTCAGTATGATCACCCCTCATCCTCCTGCGCTCCCTAGAGCTCAGACCCTCTCAGCCTACTCACCCTCTCCCTAGAGCTCACACCCTCTAGCCTGGCAACATCCTTGTAGATCTTCTCTGTACCCTTTCCAGCTTGACAACATCTTTAATATAACATGGTGCCCAGAAGTGAACACAACACTCTAAATGCTCCTCACCAATATCTTATACAACTGCTACATGACCTCCTAACTTCTATACGCAATACACTGGCTGATGAAGGCCAATGTGCCAAAAGCCTGTTTGACCATCTTATCGACCAAGTTCAAGAGAGTTTATTGTCATGTGTCCCCGATAGGACAATGACATTCTTGCTTTGCTTCAGCACACAGAACATATAACCATATAATAACCATATAACAATTACAGCACGGAAACAGGCCCTCTCGGCCCTTCCAGTCCGTGCCGACCATTTGTTTTCCCCTAGTCCCATCTACCTGCACTCAGACCATACCCCTCCATTCCCTTCACGTCCATATACCTATCCACTTTACTCTTAAATGTTAAAATCGATCCTGCCTCCACCACTTCTGCTGGAAGCTCATTCCACACAGCCACCACCCTCTGAGTAAAGAAGTTCCCCCTCACGTTACCCCGAAACTTCTGTCCCTTAATTCTCATATCATGCCCTCGTGTTTGAATCTTCCCTACCCTCAATGGGAAAAACGTATCCACGTTAACTCTGTCTATCCCTTTCATCATTTTAAAGACCTCAATCAAGTCCCCCCTTAACCTTCTGCGCTCCAAAGAATAAAGACCTAACTTGTTCAACCTTTCTCTGTAACATAGTTGCTGGAACCCTGGCAACATAGTAGGCATTGACTACAGAACAGATCAGTGTGTCCATATACCATTATAATAATATATACACACAGGAATAAATAAACTGATAATGTGCAAATAACAGATAATGGGCTATTAATGTTCAGAGTTTTGTCTGAGCCGAGTTTAATAGCCTGATGGCTGTGGGGAAGTAGCTATTCCTGAGCCTGGTCGTTGCAGTCTTGAGGCTCCTGTACCTTCTACCTGAAGGTAGCGGGGAGATGAGTGTGTGGCCAGGATGGTGTGGGTCCTTGTGACTCCATGCACCTGCACTCCTAGATCCCTCTGCTCTGCAACACTCCCCAGAGGCCGGCCACTCACCGTGTAGGTCCTGCCCATGTTAGACTTCCCAAAATGCAACACCTCACACTTCTCTGTATTACATTCCATCCACCATTCCTCCGCCCACCTGGCCAATCGATCCAGATCCTGCTGCAATTCACAACCATCTTCACTATCTGCAAAACCGCCCACTTTAGTTTCATCTGCAAACTTGCTGATCTTCCCGTGTGTTCTTATCCAATCATTCAGCTTGTACTCGCTGGAATTTAGAAGATTGAGGGGGGATCTTATAGAAACTTACAAAATTTTTAAGGGGTTGGACAGGCTAGATGCTGGAAGATTCCACAGAGAGTGGTGAATCTGTGGAATTCTCTGCCACAGAAGGTAGTTGAGGCCAGTTCATTGACTATATTTAAGAGGGAGTTAGATGTGGCCCTTGTGGCTAAAGGGATCAGAGGGTATGGAGAGAAGGCAGGTACAGGATACTGAGTTGGATGATCATATTGAATGGCGGTGCAGGCTCGAAGGGCCGAATGGCCTACTCCTGCACCTATTTTCTATGAACCACCATTGATCATTGACATGGAATAGGGTACATCCACAACCCTCGGCTATTTTTTGCGGTCTTGGATTACAATTGGACACTACCCTGGCGTATGGAAGCCTGATAACGGGTTTAATTGCATCATACAATCCATTCAGCCCAGACTCAATACCAAAGTGAAGGTGAGGCCACGGATCCTTTAATGACCGTCCCCCACTCTCATTGACCTCTGCAGCCAAGCTCACCACTCACCCATCACCCCACACCCTCACCTGTGCCTCCTCACGAGCTGCTCACACACCACCACCCCTCCCCACCGACCACCATGTCCTCCCCATACCTCACCTCCCCCACCCCACCCCTCACCTGCCCCCATCATACCCTCACCTGTCCTGTCCCTCTCCTCCCCGTCAACCCCTCCCTCTCCCCACAACCCATCTTCCTCACCAGCCCTCCCCCCTTCCTACCACACCTGCCCTCAACTTCCTCTCCCTCTCCCTTTCACTCCATCACTCATCCACCTCCCCAACTCCCTCCTCCCATCTCCACCCCCCCTCCCCGTTCTCTTCCCACACCTGTCCTCCCCCTCTCCTGTTCTCTCCACCCTCCAATCCTCCCTCCATCTCTCTACCCTCACCTGCCTCCCCCTCCCTGTCCTCTCCCCACCTGTCTGTCCCCAACTTGCCCTCCCCTCTCACCTGTCCTGCCCTCTCACCTGTCTCCCTCTCTCACCTCACCAGTCTCCCCTTCTCACCTCACCTGTCTCCCGTCTCCCCCTCACTTGTGCTGCCTTCTCACCTGTCCTGCCCTCTCACCTGTCCTGCCCTCTCACCTGTCCTGCCCTCTCACCTGTCTCCCCCTCTCACCTGTCTCCCCCTCTCACCTGTCTCCCCCTCTCACCTGTCTCCCCCTCTCACCTGTCTCCCCTTCTCACCTGTCTCCCCCTCTCACCTCGCCTGTCTCCCCCCTCACTTGTCCTGCCCCCTCACCTGTCCTGCCCTCTCACCTGCCCTGCCCTCTCACCTGTCTCCTCCTCTCACCTCACCTGTCTCCCCCTCTCACCTCGCCTGTCTCCCCCTCACTTGTCCTGCCCCCTCACCTGTCCTGCCCTCTCACCTGTCCTGCCCTCTCACCTGTCCTGCCCTCTCCCCTGTCCTGCCCTCTCACCTGCCTGCCCTCCCCTCATCTCCCTCCCTTCCCCCCCTCACCCTTTTCCCTCCTCTTCACCCCTCTCCCACCCCACACCTCCTCCCCTCTCCCACCCTCACCTGCGGCCAGGACTAGACTGAGGGCGCGGCGCCAGGGTCGGCCGCCCATGGTGGTCGTGGGTGAGTGTGGGGGGCTCCGGCCCCGCTGCCCGGGTCCCAGTCTGTGGGCGCTGCACACCTGCACACGCTGCCGGTCCGTGCCCAGTGCAGGTGGGGTGGGAACCGCCCGAGTCCCAGCTCCACTCTCCGCCTAAAACCCCGGCACCGGAGAGCAGAGTGTCGAGCCGGCGTGATCTTTGCTACAGAGGCTGCACTGCCCTGCCCTGCCCCGCACCGCCTCTCCCTGCACTTGCTCGTAGGCTCTGCGAGTTGCAAGGCAGGGCTTAAAGCAGCAATTCCAAACACTGACCTTCTCCCCCGCCTGGAGGTGGAACCTGCCTCGTTAGAAGTATCTTGCTCATTGTCATGTGCGCCGAGGTACAGTGACAACAAGCTTTTTTTGTTGTTTTAGTGTAGGAAAACTTGTCGCATGTCCATCCTTGCCAACCAGAATTAACACCCATCTCAATATCACCCCCCCCCCCCCCCCCCCTTTGAACACGTTTAAGAGAGGACTGTAGGTGCTGGAAAAATCGAAGGTGGACAAAAATGCTGGAGAAACTCAAGAGGGGTGTGAGGCAGCACCTTATGGAGCGGAGGAATAGGTGAGAAGAAAGTACTCGACCCGAAACGTCACCTATTCCTTCGCTCCATAGATAGAAACATAGAAAATAGGTGCAGGAGGAGGCCATTCGGCCCTTCGAGCCAGCACCGCCATTCATTGTGATCATGGCTGCCTCACCCTTTGTCTTGTGGAATGTAACCACAGTTTGCGGCCCACAGGACTTGGTGAACCTTTCACATTACTTCCATCCGTGCAGCGTGGAAACCAGCTCAAATGCCCCTTGTCATGGTAAACACAAGGTGTTGGAGTGACTCAGCGCGTCAGGCAGCGTGTCTGGAGGAAATGGGCGGGTGTCCTTTTGGGTCGAGACCTTCTTCCAACACTTCTTTGCGTCTGTCTTCGGCATAAACCAGCATCTGCAGTCGGCGAAGGAGGGTCTCGACCCAAAACGTCACCCATTCATTCCTTCTCTCCAGAGATGCGGCCTGTCCCACTGAGTTACTCCAGCTTTTTGTGCAGTTCCTTGCCACGATGCCCTTATCAGGGTACCTGTATGCATAGAGTTAATGTAGGAAGGAACTGCAGATGCTGGTTTAAACCAAAGAGAGACACAAAATGCTGGAGTAACTCAGCGGGTCAGAATAGATACTTTATTGTCATTTGAACCGTGAAGGCACTGTGAAATTCTTTGCTTTTTTGCATACACTGTGCACAAAAGAGTCGCCATATGATGCAGGCAAAGTTACAAACTACCCCTAAATTCAGTTGAGCCTTGCATTAGAGGTCGGGAAACTATTGGAGAGGATTCCACAGGACACAGGGTTTACTTCTATTTGGTAATGAATGGGTTAATTAGGGACAGTCAGCATGGCTTTGTTCGCGAAGGTAGACGCAAAACGCTGGAGTCACGCGGCGGGACAGGCAGCATCTCTGGAGAGAAGGAGTATGGTGACGTTTCAGGTCGGGAAGCATCCTCAGACTGAGAGACAGGGGAAAGGGAAACGAGAGATGTAGACGGTGATGTCGAGAGATATAGAACAAATGAATGAAGGATATGCAAAAAAGTAACGATGCTAAAGGGAGCCGGCCATTGGTAGTTGTGGGCTGGGTGAGAGCGAGTTACAGACAATGAGACTCCACAAGACTAGAATGAAGCTAGTACGACTTGGGTGGGGGAGGGATGGAGAGAGGGGAGATGTAGAGGTTACTTGAAACATAGAAAATAGGTGCAGGAGGAGGCCATTCGGCCCTTCGAGCCAGCACCGCCATTCATTGTGATGATGGCTGATCGTCCCCAATCAATAACCCGTGCCTGCCTTGAAGTTAGAGAAATCAATATTCATACCGCTGGGCTGTAAGCTGGGCGGCTTACAACCCTGGGGTATGAATATTGGTTTCTCTAACTTCAAGTAACCCCTGCATCTCCCCTCTCTCCATCCCTCCCCCGCCCCAAGTCAAAAAGCATATTTAGTTGCTTGTGAACCAGTCAGCGAAGGACAATACATGATCACAGTCCAGCCATCCACAGTGTAGAGATACAGGGTAAATGGGGAATAACGTTTAGTGTAAGATAAAGTCTCTGCAGCCTCCTGCGTTCCTGGTGGCGCCATCGAGCGTGGCAGCCTCGCCAGCAGCTGTCTGTCCTTTCATCCTTTTTGTTATTTTTAGTCTGTCAACATTTTTTTAATGCAGGTCTTTTAGTCTTTTTATGTGGAGGGGGAAGGGGGAAACCGGTTCCCAGTCACTACCAGGTCGAGGATGCGTCTTTTCTCCCAGTCGTATCTTCGCCCCCCCCCCCCCTCGCGGCCTACCATCTGGATTGGCGAGGCCTTTCCTGCCGGAGACCAGCCAGAGCTTCAGCGGTGGCGCGGCGCTGAATTCCATCGCGGAGCGGGCGATGGCTGACCGTGTTGGAGCTCCCGAGTGTTGGGCCTGCTGATTAACACCCCAGTGGAGCTGTGGTTTGCGGAGCTTCCAGCCGCGGGCGGCGCTGAGTTTAAACATCGCGAAGGCCTGGGATCGTTCGCCGAGGATCGCCAGCGTCGGAGGTCCGCCCAGCTCGGCCTGTGGACTTCGGGAGCCGCGGTCTCCGGTAGGAAGTGGCCGATTGGGAAACTCCAAGCTGCTGAGAGTGTTCTTCCGTTCCGACGTCGGAGCTCCGATCATCCCGGCGAGAGGGCCTGAACATCGGGCCGCTGTAGTGGCGACTGCGGACGGTTCAGTAGGGTGAACAGAGGAAGAGGACTGAACTTTGGTGCCTTCCCTCTCAGTGGGAAACCTTGATCCCGCTGTGGGGAATGTTTTTTATGTTTTATGTTAAATTCTATAGTGTCATGTTTAACTTATTTGTGTGGCTGCATGGTAACTCAAATTTCACTGCACCAATTGGTGTATGTGACAATACATGTCCTTAGTCCTTTGTCCTTTGTGCGTTGGGGAATTGTCGTACGAAGCTGTGGTGGAGCAACCAGTCAGGCTATGTCCTAAGGGGCATCTTCAGAGACATCTTTCACACCTGTCAGAAGGTATGGGGAGAAGGCAGGAGAATGGGGTTAGGAGGGGGAGATAGATCAGCCAGAGTAGACTTGATGGGCCGAATGGCCTAATTCTACTCCCATCACTTCTGATCTTGATTCAGATCTAAGATTATTGAAGACACAACAGGGACTGGTACTGGGGGGTGGTGAGGAGGTTGTGAATGAGCCTCCAAGGGGTTGGGGACAAGCTGGGAGATGAAACGAGAGTGGTGGGTGGAATATGAGTGGGAATGTGACCACGGCTACCGTGTGCGTGCTCAAGGCAGGGGAGCAGAGGTCTTCAATAACCCGCAGATTGGGAAATACAAGTGTCACGATATATCGGGATGCTTCACAGCCTGTTTTGGCAACAGTTCGTGCTTCAAATTCATGGGCGTACACATCTCTGAAGATCTTTCCTGGCCGGAGAACACTGATGCAATTGTTAAGAAAGCTCATCAGCGCCTCTACTTCCTGAGAAGATTACGGGGAGTCGGTCTGTCAAGGAGGACTCTCTGTAACCTCTACAGGTGCACAGTAGAGAGCTTGCTGACCGGTTGCATCGTGGCTTGGTTCGGCAACTTGAGCGCCCTGGAGAGGAAAAGACTACAAAAAGTAGTAAACACTGCCCAGTCCATCATCGGCTCTGACCTTCCTTCCATCGAGGGGATCTATCGCAGTCGCTGCCTCAAAAAGGCTGGCAGCATCATCAAGGACCCACACCATCCTGGCCACACACTCATCTCCCTGCTACCTTCAGGCAGAAGGTACAGGAGCCTGAGGACTGCAACGACCAGGTTCAGGAATAGCTACTTCCCCACAGCCATCAGGCTATTAAACATGGCTCGAACAAAATTCTGAACATTAATAACCCATTATCTGTTATTTACACTTTATCCGTTTGTTTATTCATGTGTGTATATATTTATATAATGGTATATGGACACACTGATCTGTTCTGTAGTCAATGCCTACTATGTTCTGTTGTGTTGAAGCAAAGCAAGAATTTCATTGTCCTATCAGGGACACATGACAATAAACTCTCTTGAATCTTGAATCTTGTTCCAACCAAGCCCACATGAAATTGCAGCAAATTGCGGACGCAGCCCAGACCATCACACAAACCAACCTCCCTTCCGTTGACTCCATCTACACCTCACGCTGCCTCGGCAAGACCAGCAGCATCATCAAGGACCAGTCTCGCCCCGGTCACTCCCTCTTCTCCACTCCCCCATCAGGCAAGAGGTACAGAAGTGTGAAAACGCACACCTCCAGATTCAGGGACAGTTTCTTCCCAGCTGTTATCAGGCACCTGAACCATCCTACCACCACTAGAGATCACCTGATTGGTGATCCTCCTATCGGACTTTGCTGGCTCTACCTTGCACTAAACATTATCCCCTTATCATGTATCTGTACACTGTAAATGGCTCGATTGTAATCATGTCTTGTCTTTCCGCTGACTGGCCAGCAAGCAACAGAAGCTTTTCACTGTACCTCGGTACACGTGACAATAAACTAAACTCAACTTCAGCGGCACAGTGTTCATAACTTCATACGTGATAGGAGTAGAATTAGGCCATTCAGCCCATCAAGTCTACTCCACCATTCAGTCATGGCTGACCTATCTCTCCCTCTCAACCCCATTCTCCTGCCTTCTCCCCATAACCCCTGACACCAGCACTAATGTGGAATGAGCTTCCAGCAGAAGTGGTGGAGGCAGGATCGATTTTAACATTTAAGAGTAAAGTGGATAGGTATATGGATGTGAAGGGAATGGAGGGGTATGGTCTGAGTGCAGGTCGATGGGACTAGGGGAAAACAAATGGTCGGCACGGACTGGAAGGGCCGAGAGGGCCTGTTTCTGTGCTGTAATTGTTATATGGTTATATGGTGTTATATGGTAATCAAGAATCTATCTATCTCTGCCTTAAAAATATCCAGTGGTGCAGTGGGTAGTGCCGCTGTCTCCCAGCGCCAGAGTCCCAGGTTTGAACCTGACCTCGGGTGCTGTCTGTGTGGAGTTTGCACGTTCTGCCTGTGACCACGTGGGTTTTCACCAGGTGCTCTGGTTTCCCTCGACATCCCAAAGAGTCATAGAGTCATACAGCGTGGGAACAGGCTCTTCCGTGCCGACCAACATTCCCCATCTAAGCTGGTCCCAATGCTTGTCTGAAGTTTGTAGGTTTATTTGGCCCAAGTGTGTAGGGAGTGGATGAGAAAGTGGGATAACATAGAACCAGTGTGAACGGGTGATTGATGGGAGGTGTGGACTCGGTGGGCCGAAGGGCCTGTTTCCCTGCTACATCTTTCAATCAATCACTCAATCGGACCTGGATATCTTCCTTTCCTCAGAACCGGAGCGGAAGTAGATTTCCTAAAACTGTGACATGGCAATGATTAGCCAGCATTAGTATTGGTGTACTGCACACAGTCATAAAGTGATAGACAGGCCCTTCAGCCCAACTTGCCCACACCGGCCAACAATGCCCCATCTACACTAGTCCTACCTGTCTGCATTTATCCCATATCCATCTAAACCTATCCTATCCTATCCATGTACATGTCCAAATATCTCTTAAAAGTTATGATAATACCTGCTTCAAATACCTCTTCCAGCAGTTCATTCCGTATACCCAGCACCCTTTGTGTAAAAATGTTACCCATCCATTCCTGTTAAATCTTTCCCCCCTCACCTTAAACCTAAGCCCACTAGTTCTTGATTCCTCTACTCTGGACAAGAGGCTCTGCTTTTATTCCTCTCAAGATTTTATACACCTCTATAAGATCACCCCTCATCCTCCTGCATGAAGGAATAAAGTCCTAGCCTGCTCAACCTCTCCCTGTAGCTCAGTCCCTCGAGTTCTGGCAAATCTTCCCTGTACCCTTTCCAGCTTGACAACATCTTTCCTATAACATGGTGACCAAAACTGAACACAAAGGGTCTTGACCCAAAAAATGTGACCCATCCTGCTACCCAGAGATACTGCCTGTCCTGCTGAGTTAAGGGCCTGTCCCACTTATGTGTCCTTGGCACGCAAATTACGCGACCTCATGGTCGCGTTGAGGCGCACGGGCATCGTGTGGCCGCGTGGGGCCGGTCCCACTGAGAAGCGCGGAGGGGTGTGTAGTTGTGCTCGACATCGCGCGGCGCTCCGAAGCTTTTGTAGCGAACAAAATCTTTGCCCGCCAACGGCCTGTCGCATAACTGACGGCTAAGGTGGGACAGGCCCAAGACCCTGGCGCGACGCAACGTCTCACCTCCAACAGCAGCAGAAGCAGGCAAACGATCGCCGAGCTCGGCCTGGGGCTCACGGCCCTTGCGGTCCGGATCCGCCCCCACTTCTACTCCCAGAGCAGGGCCAAGAAAATTGAAGATAGACTCTGGAGAGAAGCAATGGGTGACGTTTCGGGTCAAGACCCTTTTTTTTTTTTTTTTTTTTTAATTTTTTTAAACTTTTTTTTTAGTTCAATAATAAAAGAACAGTGAGAGAAAAAAGAAATAAAGAGTGTCGGAATAGATAGACAAGCGAGTAGAAACAGAAAACAAAACAAAAAAAATAAAGGACAGAGGTGAGAAGTTAAAAGATTGAAAGAGAAGGAAAAAGTAAAAAGAAAAGAGAGATTAGGAGAGATCTACCTATCTCATATTTTTGCCCATTCGTCACCCAGTTCTAAACATTTAATTTCTAAGGTTATGTTATGTTGCACCATATGCTTGTATAAAGTTGATAAACGGAGACCAAATCTTTAAGAATTGGTCTACTTTGCCTAGTAAGAGTAATCTCATTTGTTCAAGATGTAACGTTTCAGACATGTCAAGACCCTTCTTTCAGACTGAAGAAGAGCCTCGACCCAAAGCATCACCTATCGCTTCTCTCCCGCTGAGTTACTCCGGCATTTTGTGTCCATCTATAAATGACGTCACGCGCTCCAGACGGCGTGGGGACGTGTGAAGTCGTGCGCGGCCTTCGCGGGACCGTCGCACCTCAACGCGACCACGAGGTCGAGTAATTTGCGTGCCAAGGACACGTAAGTGGGACAGGCCCTTAACTCCAGCATTTTGTGTCTATCTCCACTCTAAATGTGGCCGCACCTAGGTCTTGCACAATGCCACGCTATGCTGAATGCTTCTCTGGTCGTTGGGTAGGCGAGCTATTGCCAGGAACACAGCAGCAAGACCTTCAAGGAGAGAGGAACGAGGGTCTGACAGAGGCTTGCAACTATGCAGCCCAGATGCATTTGTTTATCTTACAGCGAGATCGTGTTTACAGCTCAGGGCTATGGAATTGTTTCCTAATAGGGAGGACAAGAGTTCCCCAGCAGAGTGGGAATCTTGCTGCCTAATTAACCTCGGACTACACTTCATCACGCATATACTGCCATGTCTCAGTAATAAACTGCTCCTGAACTTAGACAGGGCAACTTTTAAACCTCAGATAAATCCTGAGAACATTATGGCCCGTATTCTACTAATTTTTTTAAACCCAACAGCAGGTTTAACTCTTGCAATTTAGACTCGATGGTAGGTTTAAATCCTTGATATTTAGACTATAAGTTGTCTTTCTCCTAATCGCCAAAGCTTAGACTGACCTTAGATTAGAGTCTAACTTGCTGCAAAAGTTAGACTCAGCAGGGGGCAGGTTTAAGGAAGGTTTAAGCTCGCTACGGAGAGAAAAAATGGTCGTGCATGTTGGATTCTATAGTGTGTTGTGTCTTTTTTAATTTTTTTATTTTATAGTGATGTATGATAATCAACATTTTCTCAGAAAAAAATTACTTTAAATGTCAGTTAAACAGAAGAAGGGATAGGAAATGTTTAAAAGAGAAATTCTTTCATTATCTATGTAGGAACTTTCCAACTAATGCATGGTGATGTTGCAGGTTTATCACAGCCCTCTATGTCACGTATAGCCCAGGAGGTGTCATCCCACATAGCCCAATGGAGAAGAACCTCTATCTCCTCCCCATCAACTCCCCAGCAAGCTCATGACACACAAAATGCTTTTGGCCAGTATTGCCGCTTTCCTGGTGTGATAGGGGCAATTGATGGCACACATGTCCCAATCAGAAGTCCAGGTGGGGACCTCACTCAGATATTTGTCAATCGGAAGGGCAGATATTCTGTGAATGTACAGGTAAATGTAAATACACACACGCTTCCGGGAGTGGCGGCGCTGCCTGGCAGCTGCGGCGCGCCTGCAGTCCGTATGTTTTTTCTTTTCATTTTGTTTTCTTGTGTCTGTTTTAGTTAAATTTCAGTTTATTAGGCTGTGTATGTGTGTGGGGGTGGGGATGTGACTTTTCTTGTCGTGTCCCCCGTCACCGTCTCCGTCTGTGCTGAGGCCTCGGAGCTGTGGCGGTGTTCCAGCAGCTGACCCAGCTTCCGAGCTGTGGTGTTCCAGCGTTCCAGCGGCGTTCCAGATGTGGCGTTCCCAGCGGCGACTCGGCTTCAGACCTGTGGCCGCGTTCCAGCGGCGGCGGCGGACCCGGCTTCAGAGCTGTGCAACGTTCCAGCGTTCCAGCGGCGGACCCGGCTTCAGAGCTGTGGCGGGGTTCCAGCATTCCGGCGATGGCGGTGGCGGCAGCCCGGCTTCGGAGGCTCGGCCGCGGGCCTAGTGGACGACAACATCGGAGGCCTGGATCGCCTCAGCGCAGAGAGAGAAGAAGACAAAGACTTTAAGACTTTTGCCTTCCACCACAGTGAGGAGGTGCCTGGTGAAATCACTGTGGTGGATGTTAAATATGTGTTTATTGTGTGTTTTGTTTTTTATTATATGTTATGACTGCGAGGCAACAGAATTTCGTTCAGACCGAAAGGTCTGAATGACAATAAAGTACACTTTGACTTTGAAATGTTAAAATCGTTTTATTTCTGAGAAATATTGAATGAAATCCTTTCAAAGATTTCTGAATTCATGGTTTTACATGAGAAAATGTAGTTGTCCAAAACAAAATAAATGTCACAGCACCTTTTATTCTCGATAATTGTAATTTTATCGGCTAGTAACGTCAGGATAAGTTCTTTCTTGCTGGCGTCCCAGTTTCCTTTCCGCTGTTTCTTTCTGTCAGCCATGTTGAAGTTGCCGTCTGCTCGTGCTTCTGCTGTTGCATTGCACATGTGCAGCACAAGCAGACATCGTCACAATGGCAACTAAAACGCGGCCTAACTTTAGACTCAGCTAAAACCAAAGTCTAAAGCTAGACTCGCCTTAGACTTTAGTCTAACCAAACCTCGCTACCAGAATACCAAATTTTTCTTAAACCGAGCGTCGGGTTTAGTTAGACCGAGCGGCAGGTTTAAGGTGAGTTTAAGGAAAGTCTAACTTTGCAATTAGTAGAATACGGGCCTAAGTGTTTAAGAAGGAACTGCAGATGCTGGAAAATCGAAGGTAGACAAAAGTGCTGGAGAAACTCAGCGGGTGAGGCAGCATCTATGGAGCAAAGGAAATAGGCAACGTTGTGCCCAAGAAGGGTTTCGGCCCGAAACGTCGCCTATTTCCTTCGCTCCATAGATGCTGCCTCACCCACTGAGTTTCTCCAGCACTTTTGTCTACCTGAGAACATTGAGTTGTGATCGGAACGCTGTCTTCTGACTGAATGGCGATCAGCTCTCCCACGCGGCAGTTTGGAAGTTTTTACTTAATTAAGGATGTCATATATTTATTCGGACTGTCACCGATCTCCCAGCAGCCCATCTAACCACCATCTTTTTAGACTTTATTTTTGGAGATACAGCGTGAAAACAGACCCCTCGGCCCACCGAGTCAGCACAAAAACATGGTGAAAATATAGGGGCTTAGGGGGGAAGAAAGAGGATTAGTTCAGAGCACAGAAACAGACCTTTCAGCCCACTGAGTCCCTGCTGACCAGCGATTAGGCCAATTAACCGACACACACATGTGTCTTTGGGACGGAATGCTCATCCTAAATCATTCATTCCTGGGATCATTCTCGTGAACTTCCTCTTTACGTTCTCCAATGTCAGCACATCCCTCCTTAGATATGGGGCCCAAATATGTTCACAATTGTTGCTGTGGGAATTGCTGGCAGAAATGGCATGAATTAGTTTACTTTACTCTCCTTTAATAACATGTGTACTGAGGTACAGTGAAAAGCTTGGTGTTGCGTGCTGTCCAGTCAGTGGAAGGACTGTACACGTTTACAATCGGGCCGTCCACAGTGTACAGATGCAGGATAAAGGAATAGCGTTTAGTGCAAGATAAAGTCCAGTAAAGTCCGATTAAAGATAGTCCGGGGGTCTCCAATGAGGTAGATGGGAGGTCAGGACCGCTCTCTAGTTGGTGATAGGATGGTTCAGTTGCCTGATAACAGCTGGTAAAAAACTGTCCCTGAATCTGGAGGTGTGCGTTCCCACACTCCTGTACCTCTTGCCCGATGGGAGAGGGGAGAAGAGGGAGTGACCGGGGTGAGACTGGTCCTTGATGATGCTGCTGGCCTTGCCGAGGCAGCGTGAGGTGTAGATGGAGTCGATGGGAGGGAGGTTGGTGGGCTGCTCACAAACACAAAATCAAACAAAACACAAAAAAACAGAGCCAAGCATAGCAGAAACAAGGATCTGCAGATGCTGGCTGGCACAACAAGACACAGAGTGCTGGAGTAACTCAGCGGGTCAGGCAGCATCTGTGGAGAACATGGACACAGAGTGCTGGATAACTCTGTGGAGGAGCATCTGTGGAGAACATGGACAGAGTGCTGGAGTAACTCGTGGGTCTCAGCATCTGTGGAGAACAACACAGCCTCAGTGGGTCAGGCAGCATCTGTGGGGAACATGGACACAGAGTGCTGGAGTAACTCAGCGGGTCAGGCAGCATCTGTGGAGAACATGGACACAGAGTGCTGGAGTAACTCAGCGGGTCAGGCAGCATCTGTGGAGAACATGGACAGGTGATGTTACAGGTCGGGACGCTTCTACAGAAGATATCAGTGGTGGAAGGTGAAATCGGCGGCTGTGAACGTTCCTGCGCTGGAGCACCGCCTGCGCTCTTGGAAAACACCCTAAGGTTCCGTGATCGGCTCGGGAAGCAGGACACGACGACCACGACGCAGGAAACGCAGGAGCGGCTGCGGGGGGCGACGGACGGCCGGTTTGCGGGGGTCACAGGGTGGTGGTGTTCACAAAGTCACGTGATAGGAGTAGAATGAGGGCATTCGGGCCCATCAAGTCTGCTCCGCCATTCAATCATGGCTGATCTATCTCTCCCTCCTAACCCGATTCTCCTGCCTTCTCCCCATAATCCCTGACACCCGCAATAATCAATAATCTATCTTAAAAATATCCACTGACCTGGCCTCCACAGCCTTCTGTGGCAATGAATTCCACAGATTCACCACCCTCTGACTAAAGAAATTCCTCCTCATCTCCTTCCTAAAAAATGCCCTTTAATTATGTGGCTACCTATGGTCCTAGACTCTCCCACTAGTGGAAACATTTCCACAGATGCTGCCTGACCCGCTGAGTTACTCCAGCACTCTGTGTCCATGTTCTCCACAGATGCTGCCTGACCCGCTGAGTTACTCCAGCACTCTGTGTCCATGTTCTCCACAGATGCTGCCTGACCCCCAGTCTGTGTCCATGTTCTCCAGGACCCCTGATGATATGTCTCCATCAACACTGAGGGAATCCCAGTTGCAGGGATTTCCCTTCCATTAACCACCAGTAGACGGCAGCAGAGACCTGCTATTCACTTGACAGAGCGACTGGTGGGAATATTGGTGAATGGATAGACTTCACACTTTTGACTTTAGTGATGCAGCGCAGAAACTGGCCCTTCAGCCCATCGAGTCCTCGCCGACCAGCGATCGCCCCATACACTAGCACTATCCTGCACGCTAGAAAACACACCGGGAGAACGTACAAACTCCAGACAGACAGCAGCCGTGGTCAAGATCGAACCTGGGCCTCTGGTGCCGTGAGTCAGCAACTCTACCGCTGTGCCACTGGCAGCGGCTGCTGTCTGTGTGGAGTTTGCAAGCTCTCTCTGTGATCGCGTGGGTTTCCTCCGGATGCTCCTACATCCCAAAGACGTGCGTTTTTGTATGTTAATCGGCCCTTTGTAAATCGCCCCCTGCGTGTAGTGAGTGGATGTGAAAGTGGGATAATATACAACTAGTGTGAACAGGGAGGCATGGACTTGGTGGGCCGAAGGGCCTGTTTCCATGCTGTATCCTTCAATCTATCCTAGCACCAGACGACATGGCCAAGTTGGGCCTGTTTCGTACTATATGCCTATGACTGTAGGACTGTGCGAAAACAATCTCAGGAGGAGGGGAATGTTCATATACAGGCCACAGTAGAGGCCTTTCAGCCCTTTATGTCCCTGAGCTCAGAGTCACAGTTTAGAGGGATATGGGATATGTGAGCTCAGAAAATTTAGAGGGATAGATTTATGTTTATTATGATCGGTGGGGGGGCGCTGTGAGTCGGCTGCCCTGCCAGCAGTGTGTTCGTCATTTCTACTTTTTTGGGGGTTTTTTTGTGTGCCCAAATGTTTGTTTTAATGTCTCTCAGTGTGTCTTGTGTGGGGGTGGTGTGGGGGGGTAAGGGGGGGGAACCGCTTTCGCTCCACGGAGAGGCGACTTTTCCCATGTCGCCTCCCTCGCGGCCTAACACCATGGATAGTTTTCAGCAGCGGGCGCAGCGTGGACTTCTCATCGCGGAGCGGGCGAGCCCTTGCCGGGGTCGCCAGAAAGGAGTGCTCTGACCGCCAGCCTCCGACTGTTCAGCCTGAAGCCGCGTGGGCTGGAGCCCCTTGCCGGGATCCCCGGGAGAAAAGCTCCGACCACCGGCCTAGGGCCTACAGCATCCTGAAGCCGCGGTCTGCGGAGCTTCTAGCCGTGGGCGCGGCGTGGATTTAATATCCGGAGCGGGATCCCTTGCCGGGGATCCCCGGAGAAAAGCTCCGACCACCGGCCTATGGCCTACAACGTCCTGAAGCCGCGGTCTCCGGTAGGGAAGCCCCGATTCGGGACTTACCATCCCGACGAGAGGGCCTGTACATCTGGCCGCCCACAGCGGCGACTGCAGAGGTTCATGGCCCGACCACAGGGGAACAATGGAGGAGGACTGACTGAACTTTGTTGCCTTCCACCACAGTGAAGAATGCTGTGGTGGATGTTTGTGTTACATTTTATTGTGTATTGTGTGATCTTTTTCATTGTACCGCTGCTGGCAAGTTCATTTCACTTGCACTTTATTGTGTATGCGGTGAATAAAACTGATTGATTGATTATAGTCACGTACACCGAACAGTGAAAAACACCAAGTTTTGAATGCTATCCAAACTCCAGTACAGTAGGTAGAGCAAAGGGGAAGGTACAGAGTGCAGAATATAGTTCTCAGCATTGTAGCGCATCAGTTCCAGAGATGTAGATATGGGCCCAACATGATAGATGGGATGAGATGCAACCACAGATGCTAGTTTACACCGAAGATAGACACAAAAAGCTGGAGTAACTCAGCGGGACAGGCGGCATCTCTGGAGAGAAGGAATAGGTGACGTTTTGGGTCGAGACACAAATGGTCACCCATTCCTTCTCTCGGGGGATGCTGTCTGTCTACCTCCTGCTGTACGAGTCTCTGAGATTCCTGACAGGCAATGGGATTAGCTTAGATAGGCATCTGGGCCAGTACGAACGAGTTGGGCCGAAGGGCCTGGTTTCAGTACCGAGTGGCCCCACACATAACTGACCTAAGCTAGTCTCATATCCCATGATATCCCACCTTTCCTATCCATGTACTAGTCCAAGAGTCTTTCACTGTTGGACCAACAATAACTATCTCCATCTCCGCTTCACTGTCGTCTCTTTCCTCACGGCCTGAACTTTCCAGTATTTCCCTCGTTGGAACCAGCCCTGGTTTGTCCTGGCCTTTTCTCCTCTCCTGCTGCCTGACCCGCTGAGTTACTCCAGCACTCTGTGTCCATGTTCTCCACAGATGCTGCCTGACCCGCTGAGTTACTCCAGCACTCTGTGTCCATGTTCTCCACAGATGCTGCCTGACCCGCTGAGTTACTCCAGCACTCTGTGTCCATGTTCTCCACAGATGCTGCCTGACCCGCTGAGTTACTCCAGCACTCTGTGTCCATGTTCTGCACAGATGCTGCCTGACCCGCTGAGTTACTCCAGCACTTGGTGTTGATCTTTGAAATTCCTGATGGATCTGCTCCTGCTCCCTCTCCCCCCCCCCTTCCCACACACCCCCTGCCTTGCCCCCTCCTCTCCAGGCAGAACATTCCGGATCCCAGCAACACTGTAGCAGCTCCCACCAAGAGGTAGTGCGAGCCCAACCCTGGTGCACAGACCACTGGGCTGATGGTAGCTCAGGCTGCTGCACTGTCAGAGGACATGATGTTAACAAGAGGCCCACACGTCCTTCCGTGAGCACCAGCGATCGCTGGCAATTAGTTCTGAAGATGACTGGGACTTTTTTCTCTGGCCCGCAGGAGGCTGAGGGAGGGGTGACCTTACTGAGGTGGACAAGATCATGAGGGGCACGGATAAAGTGAACGCTCGCAGTCTTTTTCCCCCATGATAGAGGATTCTAAAACTAGAGGGCGCGGGCCAGTTAAGGCGAGAGGTGAGAGATTTGGAGCAACTTTATCACTCAGAGGGCAGTCTGTATCTGGAACAAGCTGCCAGAGGAAGCTAAGATAAGATAAGATGCATTTATTTGTCACGTGTGCCAATTGGCACAGCAAAATGAAATCCCCATACAGCCATACATTAAAAATAAAGAACACAACATGGAGTAGATAGGATTCAACATAAAACATCCCCCCACAGCAGGATCAAAATTTCCCACTGTGAGGGAAGGCACCAAAAGTCAGTCTCTTCCCCTGATGTTCCCCACTGTTCCCCCGTGGTCCCCGAGCCCCCTGCAGTCGCCGCTACGGGCGGCCCGATGTTCAGGTCCGCTCCCCGGGGTGATGTAAGTCCGACGTCGGGGCCGACTCGAGGTCCAGGCGTCGCCCCCCCCCCCTCAGCGGCCTGGACCTCGAGTCGGCCCCCCTCCTACCGGAGTCCGCGGCTCGCCACTGGCCGCGGTGGAGATGCAACGCTGGAGGCCCTCGGCAAAGGGCCCCGGGACTCCACGATGACGGTCAGTTAGCGCTGCCCACGTTGGAGGCTCTCCCAACCAGATCTCCATGATGTTGGAGCAGCGGCCCAACGCTCCGGAGCTCCAAACGGTGACCCAGGTTGGTATCGCCCGCTCCGTGATGACTCCAGCGCCCCCGCCGCTGTTGCAGCTCTGGTCCGGTTCCCGGTCCCCGGCAGGAAAGGCCGCTCCGATCCAGGAGGTAGGCCGCGAGGTGGGGGGGCAAGGACGAGACTCGGAGAAATAGTCGCGTCCCTGCCAGGAAGCGACTGGGAGTTAGTTTCCCCCTTACCCTGCCCCCCTCCCTACATAGAAAAGTTATCGACTCCCCCAAAAACAAACTTTAAACTGACTAAAAATTAAAGAAAAGATGGAAAAACAAACGGGCTGCAGGCAGAGGCTGCTGGCAGTCCAGCGCCCCAAGCTATAGAAGCGGGCACAATTACCAGTTGTGAAAGACATTTGGGTCGGTAGGGATAGGAAGGGTTTAGAAGGATGGGACAAAATCAGGCAAATGGGACTGGCCCAGGACGTCAACTTGGTCAGCATGGAGTGGGTACTTTAAAAGCGGAGATGAACAGATTTTTGATTAGTGTGTGTGTGTTAAGGGTAATGGGAATGGCGGGAGAATGGTGTTGAGAGGGAAAGATAGATCAGCTATGATTGAATGGCAGAGTAGACTGGATGGGCCGAATGGCCTAATTCTGCTCCTAATCAACTTATGTAGTGGGCCTTAGGGCCTCTTTTCCTGCCGTATGGCTCTATGACTCTTTAAGTGCAACTAATTTCAGTCCACTGAGACATGTGATGCCGCATTCCTTCAAGGCAGAGCTTCCAGTGCGAGGAGTTGGTAAATAAAACGTGTCAGCGTTCCAGACCTGACCTTTCCCAAGGGCGTGGCTCCAGTTCAAGTTAAAGCTGGTCTAAAGATAGCACGGGCAGGGATGAATGTACGCACATGCCTCCAATAGACAAGCATAAAGGCATTCCACTCCTGTACATCATCACCCTCCTAAAACACACCCTGATCCTTGCACCTTCAGAGGCCCAGGGGCGCAGCGGTAGAGTTGCTGCCTCACAGCGCCAGAGACCCGGGTTCCATCCTGACTACGGGCGCTGTCTGTGTGGAGTTTGCACGTTCTCCCCGCGACCGCGTGGGTTTCCTCCGGGTGCTCCGGTTTCCTCCCACATCCCAAAGACGTGCAGGTTTATTGGCTTCTGTAAATTGTCCCTTAGTGTGCAGGATAGAGCTAGTGTACGTGGTGATCGCTGGTCGACACGGACTTGGTGGGCCAAAGGGCACATTTCCATGCTGTATCCCTGAAACTAAATTAAATTAAAACAACTGCCACTAAATGAAAATCATTAACAAGGGCTGTTCTTATAGAGGTGTACACAATTGTGAGACAATAGACAATAGGGGCCAGGAGTAGGCCATTCGGCCCTTCCAGCCAGCACCGCCATTCACTGTGATCATGGCTGATCATCCCCAATCAGTTCCCCGTTCCTGCCTTCTCCCCGTATCCCCTGACTCCACGATCTTCAAGAGCCCAATCTAGCTCTCTCTTGAAAGCATCCAGAGAACCGGCCTCCACCTAGGTGAGGCAGAGTATTCCACAGACTCACCACTCTCTGTGAGAAAAAGTGTTTCCTCGTCTCCGTTCTAAATGGCTTACCCCTTATTCTTAAACTGTGGCCCCTGGTTCTGGACTCCCCCAACATCGGGAACATGTTTCCTGCCTCTAGCGTGTCCAAACCCTTAATAATGTTTCAATAAGATCCTCTCTCATCCTTCTAAACTCCAGACTACACAAGCCCAGCCGCTCCATTCTCTCAGCATATGACTGGGTAAATGCATTGAGTCTCTTGCCCAGAGTATGGGAATCGAGAACAAGAGGACATAAGCTTAAGGTGATGGGAGAAATATTTAATGGGAGAACATGAAGGATAACGTTTTAACACAATGGGTGCTAAAGTAGGTAGTTGAGGCAGGTTTAAGAAACATTTAGGCAGGTACATGGATAGGATGAGTTTAGAGGTTGACGGGCAAAATGCGGGCAGGTGGGACGAGTGTAGATGGAGCATCTTGGTCAGCATGGACAAGTTGGGCCGAAAGCTCCGTTTCCACGCTGTATGACTCTATGACTCTAACATGACCAGAAGCTGCAAGTCGGAATTGTAAATGTTCCGTTTTGGGACATACGGCAACGAAACACTGTCATCTGGTCCTAGTCCTTGTGTGCAGATTGTGGGGTGGTCCAAGTTGACACGGTTCTGTCGGTTCTGAAGGAAGGTCCTCAACCTGAAACACTCACTCTGTGTGTGTCTCTCTCCAGAGATGCTGCCTGGTCAGCTGAGTGCTTCCAGCGTTGCCTGATTTCATTCTCCAACCTGGAAGAGTCAAGAATGCTCAATTGTCATCTCTACCGACAGTGGAACAGTGAAATTCTTACTGGCTGCAGCTTAACGGGCCTGTAAATTCAATAACGCAACAAATAGATATATAATAATCAATAATATAAGAAACTCAGAAATTACTAATCAGCAATACCAGGTGACCAGATAAATTCATGGGCACCGCGGTGAATGGTGGAGTTGCTGCCTCACACGCCAGAGACGCGTGCGGGTTCGATCCGGACCACGGGTGCTGTCTGTGTGGAGTTTGCACGTTCTCCCTGTGACCACGAGGGTTTTCTCCGGGTGCTCCGGTTTCCTCCCACATCCCAAAGACGTGCGGGTTTGTAGGTTAATTGGCCCTCTGTGAATTGCCACTAGTGGATGAGAAAGTGGGATAACATAAAACTAGTGTGAACAGATGATCGGTGGTCAGTGTGCCCGAAGGGCCTGCCATATCAGTAAACTAATAAAAGCTAAAAAATATATCAGTGCAAAGCTGATGTCTGTGGTGCAATCACAACAAACTCTATAGTTATCCCATTCTCTCATCCACTGCCTACACACTAGGGGCAAACTACAGAGGGCCGATTAACCAATTGCCTTGTATCCCCCTTACTGTTCATTGTCGAGATCGACTGTGTCATGCGGAAGGCAATGAACAAACAGGGCCAGGAAGCGAGCGGGCAAGATCATCTCTGACCCCTCTCACCCTGGCCACACACTGTTTGAATCACTTCCCTCCGGAAGGCGACTCCGGACTGTCAAAGCTGCCACAGCCAGACATAAAAACAGTTTTTATCCTCGAGTAGTTGCTCTACTCAACAGCCAAAAATCTGTAGTCTCCCTTTGATGTGGTATTTTGTTGGTTCACATGCTTGATCAATGGTGTTTTATCATTAATGTTTTATTGTTATTAATGTTTAATGTTTTCTGAGTCATTCGTAACTGTCACTGTGTGTCATGTTGTTACTTGTGGACGGAGCACCAAGGCAAATTCCTTGTATGTGAATACTTGGCCAATAAACTTATTTACTTACAAACCTGACTTTGGTATAACAGGAAGACATCCCACAGATCTAGACAGTGCACTACTAATAGAGTCACGACACGCCCTTCAAGAGATGACAACCGCTCTGGAGGAGAATGCATCAGTTGGATTTAAGATCAGCTGCTAGAAGACTAAGACCATGCAGACTGGAGACCAGCAGCCAATAGACCAACTGGTAATCAATGGGGAACCTGTGGAAAACGCCACCAGATTTACCTATCTTGGCAGCATGTTCACAGTAGATGGAGATGTAGAGGTTGACATCAACTCCCGAATTGGCAAAGCTGCAACAGTCTTCAGAGGAATGCAGCCAATGTGGTCTAGTGGCGGGATATCCAAGATGCTAAAAGTCAAGTTCTCCGAGTCCGTACTCATCCCTACAGCCCTCTGTGCCAGTGACACGTGCAAGATCAATGTGAAGATGAAAAATAAATTGGATGCATCCCAACAACGCTGCTTGAGGAGGATCCTGAAGACTAGCTGCAGAGAGCACATCACAAACGAGGAGATCTAGCGGGAAACTGCAACAAAAGCCTCTCAGCCAGGACATGGAGGGACGCAGGATGAAATCTGCAGGACATGTACTCAGAATGTCACCAGAATGTACACCTAAGAGAGCAATGACGTGGCAAGCTGACGGAGGTGAACATTCCAGAATTCCAGGATTTGGAAGCCCGGGACACAAGCCTATCGAGGGTGGAAGGCGTCGCACATGACCAAACAGAATGGCCAAAGCTTGCTGCCCCATGCACTCAACAGTGTGGGAGGAACTAAGTACGTAATTAACCAACAAACCTGCACGTCTTGTGAATGTGGGAGGAAGCCGGAGCACCCGGAGAAAACCCACGCGGTCGTAGGGAGAACGTGCAAACTCCACATTGACAGCACCCTGAGGAAGCCCACAGTTGCTGAGGCTGAGGTTAAGTGTTGTGCGGTGTTGGGTGGGCTGATGGTCGCTGGGCTGGTTCTGCAGAGGGGAAGCATCAGTTGGATTTAAGATCAGCTGCCAGAAGACTAAGACCATGCAGACTGCAGACTGGTTCAATCCAGACCCGAAAAGTCCTCTCCCCCCCCCCCACAGGTGCTGCTCAAACCGCTGGGTGATGAAGGGGGTGGGGGTGATGAGGGTGGGTGGGGGTGATGAGGGTGGGGTGGGATGAAGGAGGGGTGGTGGAAGGGTGGGGGGTTGGGGGGGGGATGAAGGAGGGGAGGATGGGGAAGGAGGAGTGAAGGAGGGGTGGGGGTGATGAAGGAGGGGTGGGGGGGTGATGAAGGAGGGGTGGGTGATGAAGGGGGGGGGTGGGGGTGATGAAGGAGGGTGGGGTGATGGGGGGGGATGGGGGGGGGTGTGGGGGTGATGAAGGAGGGGTGGGGATGATGGATGGGGTTGATGATGAAGGAGGGTGGGGGTGATGAAGGAGGGGTGGGGGTGATGAAGGAGGGGTGGGGATGAAGGAGGGGTGGGGATGAAGGGGGTGGGGGTGATGGGGGGGTGGGGGTGTTGATGAAGGAGGGGTGGGGGTGAAGGGGGTGGGGATGAAAGGAGGGGTGGGGGTGATGAAGGAGGGGTGGGGATGAAGGGGGGGGTGGGGGGGTGATGAAGGAGGGGTGGGGTGATGAAGGAGGGGGTGGGGTGATGAAGGAGGGGTGGGGGTGATGGGAGGTGGGGTGATGGGGTGATGAAGGAGGGGTGGGGTGATGATGATGAAGGAGGGGTGGGGTGATGAAGGAGGGTGGTGGGGGTGATGAAGGAGGGGGTGGGGGTGATGATGGGGGTGGGGGGTGATGAAGGGGGTTGGGGTGATGAAGGAGGGGTGGGGATGATGAAGGAGGGGGTGGGGTGATGAAGGAGGGGTGGGGATGAAGGAGGGGTGGGGGTGATGAAGGAGGGGTGGGGTGATGAAGCTGGGGGTGGGGGTGATGAAGGAGGGGGTGGGGGTGGGGGTGATGAAGGGGTGTGGGGATGGGTGGGGTGAAGCTGATGGGGGGGTGGGGTGATGAAGGAGGGTGGGGGTGATGAAGCTGGGTGTGGGGGTGATGAAGGAGGGGGTGGGGTGATGATGAAGGAGGGGTGGGGGGTGGGGTGATGAAGCTGGGTGTGGGGTGATGAAGGAGGGGTGGGGGAGGTGGGTGATGAAGGAGGGTGGGGGTGATGAAGGAGGGGTGGGGGTGATGAAGGATGGGGGTGGGGGTGATGAAGCTGGGTGGGGGGGTGATGAAGGAGGGTGGGGTGATGAAGGAGGGGGTGGGGGTGCTGTGGGGTGGGGGTGATGAAGCTGGTGGGGGGTGGGGGTGATGGGGTGAGGGTGGGGGTGATGAAGGAGGGTGGGGGTGATGAAGGGGGGGTGGGGGTGATGAAGGAGGGGGGGTGGGGGTGATGGGGTGATGAAGGAGGGGGGTGGTGATGGGGGGGTGATGAAGGAGGGGTGGGGTGGATGAAGGAGGGGGTGGGGTGATGAAGGAGGGGTGGGGTGATGAAGGAGGGGGTGGGGATGATGAAGGAGGGGTGGGGAGGGGTGATGAAGGAGGGGTGGGGGTGGATGAAGGAGGGGGTGGGGGTGATGAAGGAGGGGGTGGGGTGATGAAGGAGGGGGGTGGGGGTGGGGCATGAAGGAGGGGTGGGGGTGATGAAGGAGGGGGTGGGGGTGATGAAGGAGGGGGTGGGGGGTGATGAAGGAGGGGGTGGGTGAGGAGGGGGTGGGGGTGATGAGGGGGGTGGGGTGATGAAGGAGGGGGTGGGGGGTGGGGGGGGGTGGGGGTGATGAAGGAGGGGTGGGGATGATGAAGGAGGGGGTGGGGGTGATGAAGGAGGGGTGGGGGGATGAAGGGGGGGTGGGGGGGTGGGGGGATGAGGAGGGGTGGGGATGATGAAGGAGGGGTGGGGGATGAAGGGTGGGGGTGATGGGAGGGGGTGGGGGTGAAGGAGGGGTGGGGGTGATGAAGGAGGGGGTGATGATGAGGGGGTGATGGAGGTGGGGGTGATGAATGAGGGGGTGGGGGTGATGAATGAGGTGAATGAGGGGGGTGGGGGTGATGAATGAGGGGGTGGGTGTGGGCATGAAGGAGGGGTGGGGGTGATGAATGGAGGGGTGGGGGGTGATGAAGGAGGGGGGGGGATGGGGGGGATGAAGGAGGGATGGGGATGGAGTGGGGGTGATGTGGGCAGGGTGGAGATAATGTGAGGAGTGGGGGTGAGGTAGAGACAGCCTCCCCTCTCCACTCAGGGTGCACCAACCTCTGTGTGTGTGTGTGTGTGTGTGCAGGGATTACCACCCCCTCTCCTCCCTCTGTCAGTCTGTCTGCCCCGGGGCGGGGAGAATCCGGCTCCACTTTCGTTTCGTGAAGCCGCGGCTTCAGGCTTGGGTTTCGTTTTCTCTCTCACTCTCCCTCCTTCTCTCCTCCCTCCCTCTCTCCTCTCCTCTCCTCTCTCCCCCCTTCAGCAGCGGCCGCTCCCCGAGGGAGTGCCCGGTGCCCGCAGATGCTGGCCGGCCCGCCGGCCTCCTGTGCCCGCGCTGTCCCCCCCGCTCCCCGGACCCGGACCCGGACCCCGACCCGGACCGCGATGCCCGGCTTCAGCACCGGGGCGCTGGCGACACTGCTGCTGGCGGCAGGTGAGAGGGGGCTTTGTGGGTGGGGGGGGGGGGTGGGGGGGGGGGGGGTAGAGAGGGGGACAGAAGGATGGGAGAGTCACAGAGTCATGCAGCGTGGAAACAGGC
Organism: Okamejei kenojei; assembly: GCA_035221665.1. NCBI lineage: Eukaryota > Metazoa > Chordata > Chondrichthyes > Rajiformes > Rajidae > Okamejei > Okamejei kenojei. Next base: position 4,072,514 of record CM069131.1, read on the forward strand.
CCTTCGGCCCAACTCGCCCACACCGGCCAACATGTCCCAGCTACACCAGTCCCACCTGCCCGCGCTTGGTCTATGTCCCGCTCATAAGACATCTCCATAATCCCTTGGTCCATTTCCCTCTCATAAGACATCTCCATATCCCTTGGTCCATATCACTCTCAAAAGACATCTCCATATCCCTCTCATAAGACATCTCCATATCCCTTGGTCCATATCCCTCTCATAAGACATCTCCATATCCCTTGGTCCTTATCCCTCTCATAATATCTCCATATCCCACTCAGCCAGGACATAAGAGGGATGCAGGATGAAACCTGTCCTATCCATGTACCTGTCCAACTGTTTCTTAAATGTTGGGATAGTCCCAGCCTCATCTACCTCCTCGGGCAGCTTGTTCCATACACCCACCGCCCTTACTGTGAAAAAGTTACCCCTCAGATTCCTATTAAATCTTTTACCCCTTCACCTTAAACCCATGTCCTCTGGTCCTCGATTCCCCTACTCTGGACAAGAGACTCTGTGCATCTATCAGGTTTATTCCTCTCATGATTTTGTACACCTCTATAAGATCCCCCTCATCCTCCTGTGCTCGATGGAATCGAGACCCAGCCTACTCAACCTCTCCCTGTAGCTCACACCCTCTAGTCCCAGCAACATATTTGCCTGGACTTTGCCACAACAAGTTATGAGGGAGAGGAGTGGGAGTTGGGAGGGAGGGGGCGGGTGTGTGCTTGTGGAATGTGAGTTTGGATGGACTATAGTATGTGGGGAGTGGTCTGCGTGAGAGTGGGTGTGTGCAGAGTGTGGGAGGGTGAGTGTGTGGTATCTGTGAGTGTGTGAGAGGGTGAGTGTTGGTGGTGCAGAGTGTGTGACGGTGAGTGTGTGGTGTCAGTGAGTGTGTGAGAGGGTGAGTGTGAGCTAGTGCATGGTGTCAGTGAGTGTGTGGTGAGTATGAGTGAGGGTTAGTGTGGGTGTGCAGTGTGTGAGGGGGAGAGTGTGTGGTGTCAGTGAGTGTGTGAGAGGGTGAGTGTGTGGTGACTGTGAGTGTGAGTGTGGGCTAGTGTGCATGGTGTGCAGTGTGAGGGGGTGAGTGTGTGGTGTCAGTGAGTGTGTGTCGTGTGTGGAAGGGTGTATGGGAGTGTGGGGCGAGAGTGAGTCTGGGGGGTGGGGGAAGTGATTGTGTGCGTGGATGAGTCTGTCGTGAGTGAGTGTGTAAACGTGGATTGTTTTCTCCGGAGGATGGGATGGGCTGTGGGGAGATTTGATTGAAGTATGTAAAATGAAAAAGAGGCATGGATAGGGTCGACAGTCAGAACCTTTTGTCCCCAGGGTGGAAATGTTAAGATGCCCCCCAAGCTGCCGGAGGAGGGCAGAGCTCTAAGGTGAGAGGGGGACAGTTTAAAGGTGATGTGCGGGGCAGATTTGTGGTGGGGGCTGGGACGTGCCACCAGGGGTGGTGGTGGAGGCAGGTACGATCTTGCCGTTTAAGAGAGTTTTAAATAGGCACATGGCTCAGCAGGGAAGGGAGGGGTATGGATCACATGCAGATAGATTGAGATTGAACTTGGCATCGTGTTTGCACAGTCATTGTGGGCCGAAGGGCCTGTTCCTGTACTGGACTGTTTTATGTGCAGTACGTGTGCAGTGAGGGTGCACGTGGTAGGTGTGGGTGCGTGTAGTGTAGTGAGTGTGCATTGCGTGTGAGCGTGAGTGAATGTGCAGTGTGTGGTGGGGGTGTATCATGAGTGTGGTGTGCGGGTAGGCGTGTAGTGTGTGTGGGCGAGTGTGGTAGGTGTGTAGTGTGAGGTGAGTGTGTGGTGCGTGTAGTAGGTGTGTGAGGTGTGGTAGGTGTGTAGTGTGTGTGTGTGTGTGTGGCAGGTGTGAGTGTGCATGAGTGTGATTGGTAGGTGTGGGTGAGTGTAGTGTGGTAAGTGTGTAGTGTGTGTGGGTGAGTGGAGGATGTGGTGTGGAAGAGTGTGTGTGTGGTAGGTGTCAGTGGTGTGGGCGAGTTGTGTAGTGTGTGGGTGTGTGTTGTAGGTGTGAGTGTGTGGGTGAGTGTGTTGTGTGGTGAGTGAATGGTGGGTGAGTGTGTGCAGTGAGTGTGGTAGGTGTGTAGTGTGTGGGTGAGTAGTGGATGGGTGTGAGGTGAGTGTGTGTGTGGTGGGTGAGTGTGGGTAAGTGTGTAGTGTGTGTGGGTGAATGGTGAGTGGTGGGTGTGGGTGTGGTGCAGGTGAGTGTGAAATGGGTAGGTGTGAGTGTGATGTGGGTGTGTGGTGTGTGTGAGTGTGGTGTGTGTGAGTGTGTGGTGTGGTGTGAGTGTGGTGTGTGTGTGTGTGTGTGTGTGTGTGAGTGTGGTGTGTGTGTGTGAGTGCGGTGTGTGGTGTGGTGTGTGTGTGGTGTGTGTGTGTGGAGTGTGGTGTGTGGTGTGTGGTGTGTGTGAGTGTGGTGTGTGTGAGTGTGTGTGTGTGTGTGTGGTGTGTGTGTGTGTGTGTGTGTGTGTGTGTGTGGTGTGTGTGTGAGTGTGGTGTGTGTGTGTGGTGTGTGTGTGTGGTGTGTGTGTGTGTGGTGTGTGTGTGTGTGTGTGTGAGTGTGGTGTGTGTGTGAGTGTGTGTGTGTGTGTTGTGTGTGTGTGTGGTGTGGTGTGTGTGAGTGTGGTGTGTGGTGTGAGTGTGGTGTGTGTGTGTGTGTGTGTGTGTGTGTGTGTGTGGTGAGTGTGGTGTGTGTGTGTGTGCGCGGTGTGTGTGTGGTGTGAGTGTGTGGTGTGTGTGTGTGGTGTGTGGTGTGTGTGTGGTGTGTGTGAGTGTGGTGTGAGTGAGTGTGTGTGAGTGTGTGTGAGTGTGGTGTGTGTGTGTGGGTGAGTGTTCTGGCCCTGTGTACAGTGCATGTGATGCTGGGAGTGATCTATTTAATCGGACTTTACTGGACGCAGTCTTGCACTAAACATGAGTCTGTTTATCGTGCATCTGTACACACACTGCGGACGGCTTGATTATAACCATGTTTCCGCTGACTGGATAACAACAAAAAAAGCTTTTTGCTGTACCTCAGTACACTTGACAATAAACATAACTGAACTAAACTATTAAAGAAAAAACTGCAGATGCTGGAAAAACAGAAGGTAGACAGAAATGCTGGGGAAACTCACTGATGTCTGAAGAAGGGTCTCGACCCGAAACGTCACCTATTCCCTTCGCTCCATAGATGCTGCCTCACCCGCTGAGTTTCTCCAGCATTTTTATCTACCTTAGAACAAAATTGATGGACCTGAATTGGACTTGGATTTCCATCAGTCCGTTCACTATGGGCGTTATACCAGTGCCCCCTGGGACCGGTGTATGACCCTCACGTCTCTGTCCTCTTACCAGTGTAGGAGCGATGCTAATTCCAATCCTTCAGTGAAAAAGGTGGCGGGAAACCGAGGACACAGTGATCTGGACTGTAGAGATACAGCGCGGAAACAGGCCCACCCGGTCCGTCCTGACCAGCGATCAGCCCGTACACAGGCGCTTCCCTGCACGACACACTAGGGATAATTCGCAATTTTACCAAAGCCAATTAACCAACAAACCTACACATCTTTGGGATGTGGGAGGAACCCCATGCGGTCACAGGGAGAACGTACAAACTCCGTACAGACGGCACCCGTAGTCAGTATCCAACCCAGGCCTCTGGCGCTGTGAAGCAGCAGCTCTACCGCTGCGCCACCGTGCCTCTCACATCCTAAAAACGTGCGGGTGCAGCGTAGATTTTCAGCTGCAGGGCCGGAGAAGGCAATGTGTCCGAGATGGGTCCGTGTCAGAGATGATTTCTCCCTATAGCTCAGGCCCCTCGAGTCCAGGAAACTTCCTCATAAATCTTCTCTGCACCCTTTCCAACTTTAACAAAGGGGTCAAGGAACGAGCGTTCACGTCGATGGCGGCCCTGTTTCCACCAATGTTGGTTTCCACCGGCACGCACGAGAAGCGACAAGACAGACGCCGCTGTGTGCAGATGCCGAGATGTGTGCTCAGCTCTGGCTGAACAACTTCTAATCTTGTGTGTGGACTCGATAGGACGAAGAAGAACTTTAACAACATCCTTCTCATAGCAGGGTGACCAAAACTGAAAGCAATACTACAAATGCGGCCTCACCGACAATATGTTAGGGGCCCGGGAGTGGGGGTCGTTCAGGAAAATGTCACAGAGGTAGATCATCCCTGGTCATGCTCAGTGGTGGAGAAGCTTGAAGGCCAACAGTACAGCACCGGAACAGGCCCTTCGGCCCACAATGTCCGTGCCGAACATGATACCAAGACCGTTATCTACCTGCATATAATCCATTCCCTGCATATCCATGCGCCTTTCCAAAGACTCCTAAACACCACTATCAAATCCTCCTCCACCACCACACCCGGCAGCACATTCCAGACACCCACCATCCTCTGTGTTAAAACAAAAACCTCACCTCACTTTTAAACTTTGCCTCTCTCACCTTAAACCTCTACCCTCGAGTCTTTGATATTTTCTGCCCGTCTTCCCTATCATGTTATATATTTGCATCAGTTAAAGTAATTACGAGCACTGCATTAATATCCCAAGGGGAATCTAATACAACCACTGCGGGAATCTAATACAGCCACGAGGGGGGGGGATCATGACAGAAGCCTCCTCGTGGCGATCCCTGCAAGAGACGACGCTACGATGCACTCTGTGAGGCGTCGGGCGACAAATCTGTCAACATGTTGGACGGCGACAGAAGCCAACAGCGAGCTCCATCATCTGACACATGAAGCGAGCGAACAAACTGCCACGAGGGAATTATTAGAGAGTCCACGTGCAGGCAGAGGAGATGAGTTTAATTTAGCGTCATGTTTGGCACGGACATGGTGGTCGAGATATCCTGTTTCTGCTCTGTACCCTTCTGTGTTGGGTGCTTGGCTGCTGAGGGAAGCGGAGGCAGTAATCTTGCGAATGTTTTAGATTCTGGAGAGGCACAGAGGAATGTCGCTGCCATGCACCTTCTCCGAGGCAGCGAGGGGGTGAACGGTGGGGTCACTATCGTCTGCTCAGCTTAATTTTAGAATCACTAAGGGCGGCTGGTAGAGCCTCTGCCTCACAGCACCGGAGAAGCAGGTTCGATCCTGACCTCAGCTTTGATGATGACCTTGGTAATCCATATCCTTGCATATCCACGGACCCATCCAATGTATTTTAAACGCCTCACTCATATAGACATAGAAACATAGAAAATAGGTGCAGGAGGAGGCCATTCGGCCCTTCGAGCCAGATTAATTGTGATCATGGCTGATCATCCCCTATCAATAACCCGTGCCTGCCTTCTCCCCATATCCCTTGACTCCACTAGCCCCTAGAGCTCTATCTAACTCTCTTAAATCCATCCAGTGACTTGGCCCCCACTGCCCTCTGTGCCACATCTGCCACAATCACCCGTCTCTGGCAGTGCCTACCAGGCACCCACCACCCTCATGTTTTAACGCTGTATGTTAAAATTAAACTAAACACTCTTGACTCTTTACCGAATGGTGAAAGCCCGTGATGGAGTGGATGTGGAGAGGATGTTTCCGCTCGTGGGAGAGTCTCGGACCAGAGGGCACAGCCTCAGAATTAAAGGACCTACCTTTAGAAAGGAGATGAGGGTGGTGAATCTGCGGAATTCATTGCCACAGACGGCTGTGGAGGCCCAAGTACTTTTAAAGCAGAGATGGACAGATTCTAGATTGGTGAGAGGGTCAAGGGTTATGGAGGGAAGGCAGGATAGTGGGGTTGAGAGAGAAAGATAAATCAGCCGAGATTGAATGGTGGAGTAGACCTGATGGGCCGAATGGCCTAGTTCTGCTCCTATGACTTTACTTTAGACTTTACAGATGCAGTGTGGAAACAGGCCCTTCGGCCCGTTGAGTCCGTGCCGACCAGCCATCATGCTGTACACAGGCACCATCCTACAGTTTTTACCAAAGCCAATTAATCTGCCAACGTACACGTCTTTGGAGTGTGGGGGGAAAACCCACGTGGTCACAGGGCGAACAGAGAGCACCCGGAGTCAGGAACGAACCCAGGACTCCGGCGCTGTAAGGCAGCAACTCTACCGCTGCGCCACGCAGGGGCTTATGAGCATGACTGTTGGAAGTCTTTGACAATTGTCACTCGAACAATTTGCCTTGGCGGTTTCCAAAGCGACTCTCTGAAGTGGCGTCTCACTGTTGTCGTGCTAAGGAGCAGCGGAGCTAAGGCCGGCGCGCCCGTCTGATTACAGCAGGGACGATACATAAGCAGTTGTTTTTTCCACGCCTGTTTATCTTTTGAATTAGATTAACCAGCTGCTACCCCTCTTTCATAACTCCTAAAGCTGTTTGCTATTTCTCGAAATAACTCTCTTGTCCTGAAAATGCTATAAATATTTACGGGATAATTTACGCAAAGTTTGTGCTCCACTTCCCGACAAGTCCGTCCCCCCCCCCCGTAAAATGAACCCTCCTCACAGTGGCGCAGCTGGTGAACCTGCGTTTGATCCTGATCTCGGGCGCTGTCTGTCTGCGGAGGTTACACTGCGGCCCAGTGACCTCGTGGGTTTCCTCCGAGCGCTCCGGTTCCCTCCCACACTCCAAAGACGTGCGGGCGTGTAGAATAACCGGTCCTCCCCGGTAAATTCTCCCCGGCTGCGTAGGGAGTGGGTGAGAAAGCGGGATAACGCAGAACTAGGGCAGAAGACAAAAGCTTTCACTGCACCTCAGTACATGCGACAAGAAACTAAAGTCGGCTAGTGTGAATGGGTGATCGATGGTCGGTGTGGGCCAAAGGGCCTGTTTCCATGCTGTGTGTCTAAATTCAATCCAATTCAAAAAGTTTCAGCTTCCCTTGCTCCCCACGTTTGCACCATCCGCAAATCTCCCCACTGCATTTCCCTCCCCAAGCATGTTATTGCTACCTATTGTACACACCTGCGTACCACTCCTGTATCCAGTCTGTACACAACGTGTCCGGCTACTCATTGCTTCCCGCTAGTTGCCCTTGCAATCCCTGCCTGATCACATCTCCACCCTGAACCGTCCTCTCACCAGCTACAGAGCGGTCCTGACCTCCCATCCACCTCATTGGAGACCCTCGCACTATCTTTAATCAGACTTCACTGGACTTTACCTTGCACTAAACGTTATTCCCTTTATCCTGTATCTGTACACTGGACGGTCGATAGTCTTTCCGCTCGCTGGATCGCACGCAACAAAATTGACCCTCACTGTACCTCAGTACACGTGACAATAAACTACACAGAACTAAACTAAACTAACCGTGCTGGCCAGGTACGCTGCCTGACCCCGCCAAGTCACTCCAGCACTGTGTGTCTTTCACAGTCGTTCAATGTTATCCCAGTCCCTACAACCTGCGATGATTTATACAGGCCAATTAATCTACAAAGAAGCTTTTCACTGTACCTCGGTACATGTGGCAATAAACGACACTAAAGCAGTCTCCGTGACCACGAGAAAGGAACAAGAGCCAGGCTCCTCGGCCCCTCCAGTCTCTAATGCCGTTCAATCAGATCCAGGCTGATCTAACTTCCCACCCTCTGCCCATAAAGGGCCTGTCTCACTGACGTGTCTTTTCAGCGACTGTCTTCGGCCTGCAAGCTCGAGGGCACTCGCCTGAAAAACCTCGAGCTGGATCGACCGTCAGCAATGAAACCGCGAGCCGGATCGACCATCAGCACGCGCACGCACACGCACACACGCACGCACACACACACACACACACACACACACACACACACACACACACACACACACACACACACACACTCACACTCACACACACAGACACAGACACACACACACACACACACACACAAAGGCGGGGGCCAGGGAAAGCGGGGGAGCACTGTTTGAAATTCACACCCGCGATGAACAGGAAGGTAAAAGACGGCTGCACAGTCCTTTAGAGAGTGCGGGGCGGGGGGTGGGGGGGAGGTGAGGAGACACTTTTAAGAAGTCAGACAACTTTGAATAAAGTTTAGCGAGCATTTAACCTAACTGTGGTCCTGAAAACTCCAGTGAGCCAATTAAAATGCCCGGTCAGCGAAGGAGATGGCCTACGGCTGCCCTCGACTGCCTGTAACTAAATAGCGACCCCACTCCACTGCACTGTGAAAAAGAACCATGCCGACCTAATTTTACTTGCGGAAATTCTTTCAACACGCTGAAAATTTTTCCTCAACCAAACTGAGGCCGCAAGTATGCGGGAACTTTCCTCGAGCATGAAGGAGAGTTCCAGCGACCTCCTAGGACCACGTGTCGACCATGCTGCGAGTTTGAGTCGAGGGCAAACTCTTCTAAACTCGCAGATTAGGTCGCCGCAGTGGGACAGCCCCTTAACTCACTTAACTTCCAGTACAGATTAAAATCCTATCATCTTTGAAAGCACTCAAGGAAGCTGATGAAAACACGAAGTGCTGGAGGAACTCAGCAGGTCAGGCAGCATCCGTGGAGGGAATGGATAGGTGACGTTTCGGGCCAGGACCTTCTTCAGACTGACCTAATTTTTCTCAGCCACTATCTCAAAATTTCTCAAATCTTACGAAATAAAAAGCTTCTCTGTATTTTGGTCCAAGTGACATGAGACTAACCTAGACTAAGCTAAACACCCTCTGCTCTGAGGAAGGGTCCCGGCCAGAAACGTTGCCTGAACCATTTCCCTCCACAGATGCTGCCTGACCCACTGATTTCCTTCAGCACTCTATGTTTTATTCGGTTCTGCACTATTATGGGCCGCTAACCTTGTGGTGTTTATTATTAGCCTGTTGCATTATTGGTGCCTGAATATTGATTTGTAGTGTCCTGGCGTGAAAGGCCCGGTAAAGCTGAAGCAAGTGAGAATATAATTGTTCCATTACCTGTGACAATTAAAGGGCCAAAAGCATGTGATCGCAAGCGTTGGGCGCGACCAAACGGAAGCGGTGTTCGCGCTAAGTACGCGCGTGACGTCATTTGCGTCATGCTTACCAATCAGCTGGGCAGGAGGCGGGCCGACTGAATTTGGGACATCATCGCGCAACGCCACACGCTAGGCGTACGCTGTTAAGACATGGCGTACGGCGTCAAGACGCTGCGTACGACCGCAATGCGCCTGCGTGCCGACAGGTCGTTGGCGCGCGAATATTTCACCCATTGCAAGAATTTCGGAGCCCCGCGCGATGTCGGGACCAACCCCGCACAACTCTGCGCTTCTAAGTGGGACCGGCCCCCGGCGGCCATACGGTGGGTGCCTCAAGCAACTACGAGGTCGCGTAATTTGCCAGCCAAGGTCATGTAAATGGGACAGGCCCTTAAGGCAGCATAGTGGCTAAACTAAATGATTAAAGGCCAGCACGGTGGCGCAGCGGTAGAGTTGCTGCCTCACAGCGCCAGAGACCCGGGTTCGATCCTGACCACGGGTGCTGTCTGTATGGAGTTTGTCTGTCCTCCCTGTGACCGCGTGGGTTTTCTCCGGGTGCTCCGGTTTCCTCTCCCCCCCCCACTCCAAAGATGTACAGGTGTGTAGCTTAATTAGCTTCTGTAAACTGTCCCTAGTGTGTAGTACAGTGCTAAGTGTACGGGATGATAGCTGGTGGGCGCGCACTTAGTGAGCCGAGGGGCCTGTTTCCACGCTGTATTTCTAAACTAAATTATCACGGAATTCTTAATCTACGTCACCTATCCAAGGTAGACACAAAATGCTGGAGTAACTCAGCGGGACAGGCAGCATCTCTGGAGAGAGGGAACAGGCGACGTTTCGGGTCGAGACCCTTCTTCAGACTGATCCCTCCCGAGATGCTGTCTGGCTTGCTGAGTTACTCCCCAACATCGCAGGCATGGATTTACCCTGTAACTCCCAATCTACTTTCCCTAGATTCATTACTTCCCTGGTTTAGTTTAGAGATGCAGCAAGATAACAGACCCTTCGGCCCAAAGCGTCCATGCCCACCAGTGATCACCCATACACTAGTTCTATCCTACACGCTAGTGACAATTTACAGAAGCTACCAGCAAGTCTTTTGAAGATGCCTAATGATCTGCCTCTCTCCGATTTAGCACTCATACCCAGGGTCCAGACTTATCCAGCATGTGTGTGTAAAATTTACAGAGCTTCCCCAGATTAATTTTTTGCTTTGTATATGTTGCAGAGTTATGCATTGTTTCAGCTAACGTTAATAGAACAGAGACATTGCCGACACAAGCTGGACTGCAAAATGCATCGGAAAGCAATCTATTCTTGGATCAGAGTTCGGCAACACCCATGCCAGAAATATTCACCGAGGTGGGACCTGAACTCTCCACAGCCTCCGTGGGCCCCACCTTCACCTCTCCTCTCTCGGGGACATCTACGGGTGTGACGATCACGTCTAACGCCAGTGGGTCTCCAGTGACAGCGACTGAAGGCACCACAGACATTCACCCAGGATCAACTCCGCAAACCACAACCTGGACCTCCTCCACTGAGGCTGGGTGGGCGGGTAGCAGCGAGGCAGGGGTGGGTTCAAGTCCTGTCCCCAGCACGAGTACATCTTCAACTGCACAGGCCAACGCCTCAGATGTAACCAGCCACACGACTGGATATCAGACTACCGCTTTAACCCAGGCCGGCAACGACAGCAGCACTGAGTCGCCATCAAACAGCACCGCAGTTTCAACCGAGCCAACCGATAACGGTACGTCTGAACTAACGCCAGCGCACACCGATGTATCCCAGCCAACCGACGGCAATACAACGGAGTCGTATTCACCCACGGCCAGCAATTCCACTCCATCCCTGATCTCAACAGCTGAGCCTAGTACACGGCAGTCGACGCCAGCCTCGACCCAGCCCGCCACTTCACCAACGACGGGAGCCGCCACAGGCACGAGCGGACAGGAGTCGGCCACTGCCCCAAGTCAGGCGGGCGGCGCCACACACGTGACCGAGGCAGGGGGCAGCACGTTGGCGTCAGGGACCGCGGACACCGCCGGTGGAACGGCAACGTCCGAGGCCGTGGCCACCTCCGCCGCTCCTTCCACCGTGACACGGCGCGCCCCACGCCCGACCAGCTCCGCCGTCCCAGGCCTGACCACAGACACCAGCCCTCCCTCAAACAACAGGCCCAGGACACAGCAGGCAGCAGGGAGCCTGAGCACAGGTGGGTGAGCACGGACCCATCCTCTCCATCGGATTGTAAGGCGAGAGGGGAGAGATTAAATAGCAACCTTTTCACATAGAGGGTGGCGCTGGGTGTATGGAACGAGCTGCCGGACGGGGAAGTTGAGGCAGGTGTTTATGGAACTATGCGCTACAATGCTGAAGAACTATATTCTGCACTCTGTATCTTCCCCAGCCGGGGTGAAAGGGGTTCTGCTAAAATGTCTGAAGAAGGGTCTCGACCTGAAACGTCACCCATTGCTTCCCTCCAGAGATGCTGCCTGACCCGCTGAGTTACTCCAGCACTCTGTGTCCATGTTCTCCACAGATGCTGCCTGACCCGCTGAGTTACTCCAGCACTCTGTGTCCATGTTCTCCACAGATGCTGCCTGACCCGCTGAGTTACTCCAGCACTCTGTGTCCATGTTCTCCACAGATGCTGCCTGACCCGCTGAGTTACTCCAGCGCTGTGTCTTTTTTAATGGTATTTAATGTATCTGGTTCGGAGCACGCAACAAAGTCTTTCCTTATATCTCAGTATACGTGGCCAGGGTGGGTGTGGGTCTGTGATGATGCTGCCTGCCTTTTTAAGGCAGTGAGTCCTGTAGATCCCTTCGTTGGTGGGGAGACAAAAATGCTGGAAAAACTCAGCGGGTGTGGCAGCGTCTATGGAGCGAAGGAAATAGGCGACGTTTCAGGTCGAGACCCTTCTTCAGACTGGTGCGGGGGTGGTAATCTTAGTTCCTGGCCATTCAAACTTGCCAAACCAGTCCATGATGCAGCCAGTCAGTGTGCTCTCTGTCATACACCTGTGGAGGTTTGATGGATTTAAAGCTTACCTGTACACCTTACTTTTGATATTGAATGCCATGATTTTCTACCACACAGTTGTGTAGGTTCACACTACACACTTCACCTAAACACTGTAGTGCAGCAGGTAGGGCTGCTACCATAGAACGCCAGAGACCTGGGTTCGATCCGGTTTATAGAAACTTCTTAGGGGGTTGGACAGGCTAGATGCAGGAAGATTGTTCCCGATGTTGGGGAAGTCCAGAACAAGGGGTCACAGTTTAAGGTTAAGGGGGAAGTCTTTTAGGACCGAGATGAGAAAATCATTTTTCACACAGAGAGTGGTGAATCTGTGGAATTCTCTGCCACAGAATGTAGTTGAGGCCAGTTCATTGGCCATATTTAAGAGGGAGTTGGATGTGGCCCTTGTGGCTGAAGGGATCAGGGGGTATGGAGAGAAGGCAGGTACGGGATACTGAGTTGGATGATCAGCCATGCTCATATTGAATGTTGGTGCAGGCTCGAAGGGCCGAATGGCCTACTCCTGCACCTAATTTCCATGTTTCTATGTTTCTATGATCCTGAGCTCGGGTGCTGAATGTGTGGTGTTTGCACGTTATCCCTGTGACCGCGTGTTTTTTTTTGGACTTTAGAGATACAGTGTGGAAACAGGCCCTTCGGCCCACCCAGTCCACGCCAACGAGCGATCACCCCGTACACTAGCACTATCCTACCCACACTAGGGACAATTTACAATTTTTACAGAAGCCACTTAACTTACAAACCAGTACGTCTTTGTAGTGTGGGAGGAAACCAGAGCACCCGGAGAAAACCCACGCGGGAACAGGGAGAACGTACAAACTCCGCGCAGGCAGCACCTTGTAGTCAGGATCGATCCAGGGTCTCTGGCGCAGTGAGGCAGCAACTCTACCGCTGCACCACCATACAGCCCACGTCCCAGAGACGTACAGGTTTGTAGGTTAAGCAGCCCTCTGTAAATTTACCCAAGTGTGTAGGGAGTGGGATAACATGGAACTACAGTGAACAGATTTAAGAAAGAACTGATGTGAAGAAAGAACTGCAGACGTTGGAAAAACCGAAGGTGGACAAAAATGCTGGAGGAACTCAGCGGGTGAGGCAGCATCTCTGGAGAGAAGGAATAGGCGACGTTTCGGGTCGAGACCGTTATTCACTTCAGAGAGAGGAGGAGAACTTCTTCAAACACAGTGTACAGGTGATCGGTGGTCGGTGTGGTCTCGGTGAGCCGAAGGGCCTGTTTGCATGCTGTATCTCTAAACTGAAGGAAAAGACTGCAGTCTTTTAGTTACATAGAGAATTGTAAATGATTTGAGCATATTTATGTCTTTGTGTGCCTCATGGTCTTGCTTTGGTTTCCGTCTCCAGGAAGTGTGGTGGCCATCACTGTGGCGGTCATTGTGGCGGTCTTGCTGCTGGCTGGAGCAGCTGCCTACTTTAAGAAAAGGTAAGAACGACATCCTTACTTTGAAACCTCTAAAGGGCCTGTCCCACTTGCATGCGATTGCATGCGTCTGGCGCGACCAAACGCGGTCGCTTTTAGCGTACGGGCCGCGCGGGGCCGGTCCCACTTCCAAGCACGGAGGCATATGGAGTTGTGCGGGACTGGTCCCGACATCGCGCGGGGCTCCGAAAAACTGACACTGTGCGAGAATTCCGCGGGCCAATGGCCTGTCGGCCCACAGGCACGTTGAGGGCGTACGCAGCGTCTTGACGGCATACGCCTAGCGCGTGGCGTTGCGCGGTGACGTTACCGCACGACACCCAAATTAAGTCGGCCCGCCTCCTGCCCAGCTGATTGGTGAGTATGACGCAAATTACGTCACGCGTGAACTTTGCGCGTACTTACCGCGTACTTACCGCGTATGTACCGCGAACTTAGCGCGTACTTACCGCGAACTTAGTGCGTACTTACCGTGTACGTACCGCGAACTTAGCACGTACTTACCGCGAACTTAGCGCGAACTCCGCTTCCGTTTGGTCGCGCCAAACGCATGCAATCGCATGCAAGTGGGACAGGCCCTTTACAGTAATCGAGGTCGCGATAGAGGCAGTTCGCAATTTCTTTATTCCTAACATTCCTGTCCCATCATTTGGATCTTTAGAGTTTAGAGACACAGTGTAGAAACAGGCCCTTCGGCCCATCCAGTCCTCGCCGACCAGCGATCACCCCGTACACTAGCGCCACCAAGCACACCAGGGACAGTTTACAATTTACAGAAGCCAATTAGCCTACAAAGCTGCACGTCTTTGGAGTGTGGGTGGAAACCGGAGCACCACGCAGTCACAGGGAGAACATGCAAACTCCGTACAGGCAGCACCCATGGTCAGGATCGAACCCAGCCCTAGCGCAGACTCGATGGGCCGAAGAGCCTGTTTCAATGCTGTATCTGTAAACTAAACTAAATTTGGTATTTAACCAGACGTATCTCAAATACTTGTTAAATTATTTGCAACTCTCGAACATCCAGCTCTAAAACTTCTTCCTGGTTTTTGCAGAAGCTCATCATATGGCCGGTTATTGGATGACCAGGAGAACGGGTCCTGGGAGAATTACAACAACCCACTGTACGATGACTCCTCATAGAGTGGGCGAGAGGCACAGACTGGCCACCCCGGCTGGAGGACTTGTTCATGTTCAATCAGCTACTGACTGATCACCCACAGCATGGCCAAACCTCGGAGCAGTCAGCTTCCCCACCTTGGTCACTCTGCTCTCAAACTGCTGCTCCAGCCAGTATCACTCCAGCATCGCCAACACCAACCCGACACACACTCCCCCCAACCCAACCCAACCCAACCATCCCAACCCGACCAAACCCAACCCAACCCAACCCAATCCAACCAAACCATCCTAACCCAACCCAACCCAACCTGACCCAACCATCCCATCCCAACTATCCTAACCCAATCCAACCCAACCATCCTAACCCAACCCAACCCAACCAACCCAACCATCCTAACCCAACCCAACCTGACCCAACCATCCCATCCCAACCCAACTATCCTAACCCATCCCAACCTGACCCAACCCAAGCCAACCTAACCCACCCAACCCAACCCAACCCAACCCGACCAAACCATCCCGACCAGACCCAACCCATCCAACCTAACCCAACCCAATCCAACCCAACCCAACTCAACCCAATCCGACCCAACCATCCCAACCCAACCCAACCCAACCCAACCCAATCCAACCATCCCAACCCAACCCAACCCAACCCACCAACCCAACCCCCAATCCAACCATCCAAACCCCAAAACCAACCATCCAACCCAACCCTAACCCAACCAACCAATCCAACCATCACCCCAACCCAACCCAACCGAACCATCCCAACCCAACCCAACCCAATCCAACCATCCCAACCCCAACCCAACCCAACCGAACCATCCCAACCCAACCCAACCCAATCCAACCATCCCAACCCCAACCCAACCCAACCGAACCATCCCAAACCCAACCCAAATCAACCCAATTCACACTCCCACACCCCATCCCAAGCTGCACTCCCGCCCTCCTCACTGCCACCTCCCTCACTCCCACCCCCCTCACTCCCACCCCCAAACCCATCACTCACACCCCTCACTCACATTCCTCACTCCCACTCCCACACCCTTCACTCACACCCCACACCCCTCATTCCCACCCCCACTACCACCCCCCATCTCCTTCCAACCTCCCACTCCCCTCAATCCCACCCCATCTCTCCTTTAATCCCACCTGCTACTTCCCTCACTCCCACCCCCATCTCTACTCCTCACCCTGCCCCACCCCACTCTCAGTCCCACACCCCTCTCTCCCACCCCGCCACTACATTTGTCTCCATCCCCACCCTAGGTTTGTCGTGTGGACACAGCGGGTGTTGGGACAAGGGGGCACGTGGGGATGAGATGCTCTGAGTTTGGGGTGCGGTCGTGCTGGGGCCCACTGTCCCAATGACCCTCCTTCCATCTCAACCATGGCAAAGTTGGCATATAATTTATTCGTTGTATCCAGAAATATCATCTATGTCTGAAGTGTTTGAATCGTTATGCTGATTAAAGTTTGATTTAATTTTTAGCCCTATGTTAATCTTCATGTTTGAGTGCAAAATTCCAAGATGATTTGAGTCCAGCTCCCAAAAGCAACCGTCGACGTTCGTTTTATGCAAAGCCTGGGCACATCGAGTCTTGTGTCAACTTCCAAAAGTTTGTCTTGGAAGAACCTTGTAACGTTCAAGGTCGTTCTGGAGGTGACGGACCTCCAAGATGGAGTTCTGGGTGGGTCCAAACCTCCAGAACATATGATGTCCTCATCCACCCATATCACTGGCCATGGAAGTCTCTAGGAATGACCACTTTACATCATTCCCACACATTAGAAAAGGCACAAAGTGCTGGAGTAACTCGGTGGGCCAGGCAGCATCTCTGGAGAGCAAGGTTAGTTTAATTTAGCTTATTTTAGTTAACTTTTTTTTAGTTTAATTGAGTTTATTGTCATGTGTTCTGAGCTACAGTGAACAGCTTTTTTGTTGCGAGCTACCCAGTCAGCGGAAAGACTACTCGTGATTACAATCGAGCCGCCCACAGTGTTCAGATACAGGGTAAAGGGAATAGCGATTAGTCCAAGGTAAAGTCCGATCAAAGATAGTCCGAGGGTCTCCAATGAGGTAGATGGGAGGTCAGGATCACTCTCTAGTTTGTGATAGGATGGTTCAGTTGCCTGATATCAGTCGGGAAGAAACTGTCCCTGAATCTGGAGGTGTGCGTTTTCACACTTCTGTACCTCTTGCCTGATGGGAGAGGGGAGAAGAGGGAGTGACCGGGGTGAGACTGGTCTTGCCGAGGCAGCGTGAGGTATAAATGGAGTCAATGGGAGGGAGGTTGGTTTGTGTGATGGTCTGGGCTGCGTTCACAATTCTCTGCAATGTTAGGCTTTCATCTCTGTCTACCCATCTGCCAATCAACCCCCACCCCCTGAGCTGTATCCATCTATCGCAAGAAGGGTCCCGACCCGAAACATCACCTCTCCATGTTCGCCACAGATGCTGCCTGACCCGCTGAGTTACTCCAGCACTCTGTGTCCATGTTCTCCACAGATGCTGCCTGACCCGCTGAGTTACTCCAGCACTCTGTGTCCATGTTCTCCACAGATGCTGCCTGACCCGCTGAGTTACTCCAGCACTCTGTGTCCATGTTCTCCACAGATGCTGCCTGACCCGCTGAGTTACTCCAGCAATCTGTGTCCATGTTCTCCACAGATGCTGCCTGACCCGCTGAGTTACTCCAGCACTCTGTGCCCCATGTTCTCCACAGATGCTGCCTGACCTGCTAAGTTACTCCAGCAATCTGTGTCCATGTTCTCCACAGATGCTGCCTGACCCGCTGAGTTACTCCAGCACTCTGTGTCCACGTTCTCCACAGATGCTGCCTGACCGCCTGAGTTACTCCAGCACTTTGTGTCCATGTTCTCCACAGATGCTGCCTGACCCGCTGAGTTACTCCAGCACTTTGTGTCCATGTTCTCCACAGATGACACTATGAGATTCAAAGAGGAGGAAGTACTGACACTTTTGAAAAATATAAAAGTGGATAAGTCTCCAGGTCCTGACAGGATATTCCCTAGGACATTGAGGGAAGTTAGTGTAGAAATAGCAGGAGCTATGACAGAAATATTCCAAATGTCATTAGAACCGGGAATAGTGCCAGAGGATTGGCGTACTGCACATGTTGTTCCATGTTTAAAAAGGGTTCAAAGAATAAACCTAGCAATTATAGACCTATTAGTTTGACGTCAGTGGTGGGCAAATTAATGGAAAGGATACTTAGAGATAATATATATAAGCATCTGGATAAACAGGTCTGATCAGGAGCAGTCAACATAGATTTGTGCCTGGAAGGTCATGTTTGACAAACCTTCTTTAATTTTTTGAAGCGGTAACTAGGGAAATTGATGAGGGTAAAGCAGTGGATGTTGTCTATATGGATTTCAGTAAGGCCTTTGACAAAGTTCCCCATGGAAGGTTGGTTAAGAAGGTTCAATCTTTGGGTGTTAATGGCAGAGTAGCAAGATGGATTCACAGTGGCTGAATGGGAGATGTCAGAGAGTAATGGTGGATGGCTGTTTGTCAGGTTGGAAGCCGGTGACCAGTGGGGTGCCTCAGGGATCTGTGTTGGGTTCACTGTTGTTTTGTCATGTACATCAATGATCTGGATGATGGGGTGGAAAATTGGATAAGTAAGTATGCAGATGATACTAAGATAGGTGGTGTTGTGGATAATGAAGTAGATTTTCAAAGTCTACAGAGAGATTTGGGCCATTTGGAAAAGTGGGCTGAAAGACGGCAGATGGAGTTTAATGCTGTTAAGTGTGAAGTGCTACATCTTGGCAGGACAAATCAAAATAGGACGTACATGGTAAATGGTAGGGAATTGAGGAATGCTGTGGAACAGAGGGATCTAGGAATAACTGTGCATAGTTCCTGAAGGTGGAATTGCATGTAGATAGGGTGGTAAAGAAAGCCTTTGTGTGCTGGCCTTTATAAATCAGAGCATTGAATATAGGAGTAGGGAAGTAATGTTAAAATTGTACAAGGCATTGGTAAGACCAATTCTGGAGTATGGTGTACAATTTTGGTCGCCTAATTATAGGAAGGATGTCAACAAAATAGAGAGAGTACAGAGAGATTTACTAGAATGTTGCCTGGGTTCCAGCAACTATGTTACAGAGAAAGGTTGGAACAAGTTGGCTGTGTGGAATGAGCTTCCAGCAGAAGTGGTGGAGGCAGGATCGATTTTAACATTTAAAAGTAAAGTGGATAGGTATATGGACGTGAAGGGAATGGAGGGGTATGGTCTGAGTGCAGGTAGATGGGACTAGGGGAAAACAAATGGTCGGCACGGACTGGAAGGGCCGAGAGGGCCTGTTTCCGTGCTGTAATTGTTATATGGTTATATGGTTAAGTTAGGTCTTTATTCTTTGGAGCGCAGAAGGTTAAGGAGGGACTTGATTGAGGTCTTTAAAATGATGAAAGGGATAGACAGAGTTGACGTGGATAAGCTTTTCCCATTGAGGGTAGGGAAGATTCAAACAAGAGGGCATGACATGAGAATTAAGGGACAGAAGTTTAGGGGTAACGTGAGGGGGAACTTCTTTACTCAGAGGGTGGTGGCTGTGTGGAATGAGCTTCCAGCAGAAGTGGTGGAGGCAGGATCGATTTTAACATTTAAAAGTAAAGTGGATAGGTATATGGACGTGAAGGGAATGGAGGGGTATGGTCTGAGTGCAGGTAGATGGGACTAGGGAAAACAAATGGTTGGCACGGACTGGAAGGGCCGAGAGGGCCTGTTTCCGTGCTGTAATTGTTATATGGTTATATGGTTATATAGATGCTGCCTGACCCGCTGAGTCACTCCAGCACTCTGGGTATTTTTATTGTCATATATGCGTTGATTACTCCTGCAAATTGCCATGTTGTTCAGGCAAAGTGCACTGTGTAAATACAGTTTGTGTTTGTTACAAAAACGTCAGTCACCTGGAGATCACCAGTTCTATCCAGCCAGTCACAGAATTATTGTCAAATATTCTGTGACAATCACTTCTGGGAACTGCCCTGGGAAAAAAACACAAAGCTGGAGGAACTCAGGCAATATCTGTGGAGGGAAATGGACAGGCGACGTTCCGGGTCGGGACCCTTCTTCGGACTGATGGAGTAGGGGGGAGAAAGCTGGAAAATAGAGGTGGGAGCAGCACAAAGCCCGACAAGTGATAGGTGGATCCAGGTGAGGGGGTAATTGGCAGCTGGGTGGACTAAGTGCCAAAGGCTGGAGGTGAGAAGGAGATAAAAGGGTGTCAGATAGGGAGAGAAGAGTAGGAGTGACATGTAAACGGCGGCACAGTTGCGCAGCTGGTGGACCTGCCTCCCAGCGCCGGTGACCCGCGTTTGATCCTTGCCTGCTGTCTGTGTGGAGTTTGCGCGATCTGCTTGTGATCGCGTGGGTTTCCTCCGGGTGCTCCGGTTTCCTCTCGCATCCCAAAGACCCGTGGGTTTGTAGGTTAATTGGCCCTCTGCAAATTGCCCCTGATGCGTAGGGGGTGAATGAGAAAGTGGGATAACATAAAATGAGTGTGAATGGGTGATCGATGGTCGGCGTGGGCTCGATGGGCCGAAGGGCCTGATTCAATGCGGAATTTCTAAACTAAAAAACAAAACTAATATGGGCGGAAGACGACGGGGAGGGAAAAGAGGGGAGGGGAGCAAGTGCCATAGGGATGTTATTCAAGTTAAAGGCACTATATAAATGCAGTTTATTTTTTGTTGCAGATAGTTTGCAGGTTGGTGACAACTAGTCCAATGCTTAAAGATAGACACAAAATGCTGGAGAAACACAGCGGGTCAGCCAGCATCTCTGGAGAAAAGGAATAGGTGCAATGCTTTGTCTAGATTATGTACAGTGAAAAGCATTTTTGTTCAGGACTGTCCAGTCAGCAGAAAGACATACACTATTATAATCAAGCAGTCTACAGGATAAAGGGAATCGACAATCCGAGAGGGGATGAAGAAGGGTCCCGACCGAAAACGTCACCTGTCTTTTTACTCCAGAGATGCTGCCTGAACCGCTGTGTTAATCCAGCATTTTGTATCTGTCTATCCTTGGTATAAACCACCATTGCAGTCCGAAGAGCACAGTCAGAGCAATAAATCCTGCTGTTGGAGTAGAGGTTTAAATCAGTCCTCAGGCCCCCTTTGGTCATGGCTGACCATGGGTGTCTCCAGGGTTGGAGGACCCCAGCGCGTGACTTTGTTTAACGTGGGGAGACTGGTGCACAGACAGCCACCACACGGTCCTTGACAGATCTGGGTCAGGATCCAGTGGCATGGAGTCCAAGACGACCGGAGACCCTTTTCCGCTGCAGCCTTCATCCGCCTTCCCTGCCGTTGTGACGCTCCACTAAGGTCAGCCATCGTCCTCCGCCTGTTCCACCGTTGAGGTCTTGGTTGGATGGCTCTTTGTCAGAGTCGGAGTCCCCCTCCCCCTCGACCTTACCGCCATGGGTGGCCCCACCAGGAGCATCGCTCCAGACGGCATCGCTCTCAGGATCTCAGGACCACACCAGCTTCTCCACCACGACAAGGTGACAATCCACGGAGAAGTGTAAAAGGGTGGAGCGATTGTAATGAATTATTTCAGATCCACGTCTGGGGCCAGCATGCAGAGAGTCGTCTAGCTCTGGCACCATCTTTTTGTTCAGTTTAGTTTATTGTCACGTGTATCGAGGTACAGTGAAAAGCTTTTCTTTGCGTGCTATTCAGTCCGTGCAAAGACTGTACATGATTACAATCAAGCTGTCCGCAGTGTCCAGATACAGGATAAAGGGAAAAACGTTTAGTGCAAGGTAAAGTCCAGTAAAGTCCGATTAAAGATAGTCCGAGGGTCTCCAATGAGGTAGATGGGAGGTCAGGACCGCGCTCTAGTTGGTGATAGGATGGTTCAGTTGCCTGATAACAGCTGGGAAGAAACTGTCCCTGAATCTGGAGGTGTGGGTTTTCACACTTCTGTACCTCTTGCCCGATGGTAGAGGGGAGAAGAGGGAGTGACCGGGGTGAGACTGGTCCTTGATTTATGCTGCTGGCCTTGCCGAGTGTAGATGGAGTCGATGGAAAGGAGGTTGGTCTGTGTGATGGTCTGGGCTGCGTCCACATTTCTCTGCAATTTCTTCCGGTCTTGGGTGGAGCTGTTCCCAATCCGTGCTGCGATGCATTCCGATAAAATAATTTCAACGACGCATCTGCAGAAGTTGGAGAGAATTGTTGAGGACATGCCGAACTTCCTGAGCCTTGTAGGGAAGTGGAATCGTTGGGGTGCTTTTTTGCCAATCTGGGAATTGATCTCATACAGGAAGTGCTGTGATTTCCTATTTGGTATGATTGATGTGCACTGTGCTGGTGTAGCTGCAGTGTTGTAGAGTGAGGAGTTATATTCAGCGGGGGACGACCAGAGCGACTCGCGCGTTCCTGTCCCAATTGCCAGGCTAACGCTCCTGAGCAACTCGAGAGGGTGGGTGTGATGTGAGCCTGTGTTTGATCGCAGCAGCTGCAATGACTGCAGCTGTGGAGATCTGCAGTATGGAGCCACATACAGGTCGAGTCCTCGACAGATAGAGAGCAGCGGTCTGGTTCCGAGCGACTGACGTAGAGAGGTCGCATAGGCTGCAACATTTTTCTTTGGAGCGCAGCGGGTAGAATCGCTGCCTCGCAGCGCCAGAGACCCGGGTTCGACCCTGACTGCGGGTGCCGTCTGTACGGAGTTTGTATGTTCTCCCTGTGACCTGCGTGGGTTTCCTCCGGGTGCTCCGGTTTCCATCCACACTCCAAAGACGTGCAGGTTTGTCGTGTAATTGGCTTCTGGAAATTGTAAATCATCCCTAGTGTGTAGGATAGTGATAGTGCTAGTGCACAGGCATCGCTGGTCGGCTCGATGGGCCGAAGGGCCTGTTTCCACGCTAAGGAAAATCTCAGAGGGAAACCAACCAGGCTCTGGAGGGAGCAGTGCGGGCTGGGACCCTCCACTAATCAAACTCTAATCTTGTGAGTTTTGTTTCCAAAACAAGGTTTACAATGCTGTGGTGTTGTTAGAACAGACATTATATCATGGTGGAAGTGTTTACAAAACTCTGGGATGAAGATTAAACTACGCAGCGACAGTCTTTTCCGAAACGGCTGATAATATGGGGTTTGGATTCCAGTGGAGAGTGTGTTGGGGATGGAGGGAGTAGAATTGCCAACTGTCTCGTATTAGCCGGGACATCCCGTATATTGGGCAAAATTGGTTTGTCCCGTACGGGACCGCCCTTGTCCCGTATTTGACTGCTACTACTCGGGTCGAGGGGACAGTCGGGTCGGAGCGTTGCATCCGGCCCTGCCTCAACCGTCCCGACGTGGTGCAGCCCATGGAGTGCAGCAGCAGCCGCAGCAGCGTCTCGCCCGCGTCCCCGTCGGTCGGCAGCCCGGGCCAAAACCCCTCAGCTGGCCCGCCGGCTGGGCTTTGTGTGCAGTCCAGCACCCGGGCCCACTCATCATTCATCCAGCCACGGCCCAGTCAGTCAACGAATTGCCGTCGGGAATTTGTCCCGTATTTTGACCGTTGGCAACCCTAGGAGGGAGGGAGGGAGAGAGGGAAGGTGAAGGTGGGAGGGAGGGAAGGTGGAGGGAGAGAGGCAGAGAGCAAGGGAGGGTGAAGGTGGGGGGGGGGGGGGGTGAGGGAGGGTGAGTGAGGGAGGGTTGGGGAGGAGAGAGGTGAGGGAGGGACAAATTGCTGGAGTAACTCAGCGGGTCAGGCAGCAGGTGGAGAACGTGGTTAGGTGACATTTGGGTTGAGACCCTTCTTTAGACTGAGAAAAAACTGACTGAAGGCATGGATCCATCGGGATGGAGTGGAGTGGAGGAGCTTTGTGGGGCAGGTGAGGCCCGGAGTTGCGGGAGAGTCAAGCATCCCTCCGTCTCGCTCTCAATTCCTCCCACACTTCACTCACCTGTTTCCCTCAGCCCTTTCCATCTGCACCACTCCACACCAAAGCCCGGAGCTCCCGCGGCAGCAGCTCCTCCCGCCCGAGTTGCGGGGCTGAAGACGACCCGGAGCGGGGCCTGACATCGCCCGGCGCGGCTTTAACGGCCGCGGGACTTGCCATCGCCCGCCGGGGGCTCCGACATTAAGACCCGGAGCAGGGCCTTATGCCCCTGTCCCACTTAGGAAACCTGAACGGAAACCTCTGGAGACTTTGCGCCCCACCCAAGGTTTCCGTGCGGTTCCCGGAGATTCCCGGAGGTTTTTGTCATCTCCCTAATGATCAAAAGTGGTTTCTGTTTTAAAAGTCGGTAATTTTTTAGTCGTAGCCGGTTGCGATGCTAGTTGAAGGTGGTTGCCGGAGGACAAAAACCTCCGGGAACCGCACGGAAACCTTGGGTGGGGCGCAAAGTCTCCAGAGGTTTCCGTTCAGGTTTCCTAAGTGGGACAGGGGCATTACATCGCCTGCCGAGGGCTTTGACATCGGGAGAGCAGGGGAGAGACAAGACTTTGCCTTCCATCACAGTGAGGAGGAGACTCACTGTGATGGATGTCTGTGTGAATTGAGTTGGTTGTGTGTCTTGTAAAATAGTTTCTCCTTGTTGTATGGCTGCAGAAACCAAAGTTCCTAACGGATAAATAAAGTTCATTGATTTGATTTGAAAGACCACAGGCAATCGTAGAGAGTTGTGGACGTAGCCCAGTCCAACACACAGACCAGACTCCCCACCATCGACTCCATCTACACTTCACGCTGCCTCGGGAACAGCAGCCGACACAATCAAGGACCTCTCACACCCCAGACATTCCCCCGTCTCCCCTCTTCCATGGGGTACATAGAATATAGAACAGTACAGAACATGAACAGGCCCTTCGGCCCACAATATCTGTGCTAAACATGATTGCTAAGACTATCTGTTATCTACCATCACGTGATCCATATCCCTCCATATCCATGTGCCTGTCTAACGGTCTCTCAAACGCCAGTACTGCATCTGCCTCCATCACCGCCCCTGGCAGTACCTTCCAGGCACCCACCACTCTGGCTGGTGGAGGAAGATATGATAGAGGCATGTACGGGACTTTGGAATAGGCATATGGACATGTAGGAAGACAGACTCAAAATGCTGGAGTAACTCCGCGGGACAGGCAGCATCTCCGGAGAGAAGGAATGGGCGACGTTTCGAGTCGACGCCCTTCATCAAACCTCTACACATGGATATGTAGCAATATGTCTTCTGCAAGTTTAAGATATAAAAGCATGAAAGACTTGGGAATGGTTTTTACCCCGCTGTTATCAGACTCTTGAAGGGACCTCTCATATTTCCGACCTCCCTACCTACCTCATTGTGCCCCTTGCACTTTTTTAAGCTGCCTTTTCTCTGTAGCTGTCGCACTATATTCTACACTCTGGTTCTTTCTCTTAGCACTACCTGCTGTGGCCATTTGTGATGCGATTGTACTCGCATATGGTATGACTTGACTTGATGTGACAATAATGAGCCATTACCAATGTTGATTCTGAAGATCCAAAACATCACCGATCCCACGTTCTCCAGATTTGCTGCTGACCCACTGAGCTCCTCCAGCTTCTTTGTGCTTCTTTTTTGAAAACCAGCATCTGCAGTTCTTTATATTTACCAATACCTCTGGTGCTGTCTGTGTGGAGCTTGCAGGTTCTCCCTGTGACCGCGTGGGTTTTCTCCGGGTGCTCCAGTTTCCTCCCACCTCCCAAAGACGTGCAGGTTTGTAGGTTAATTGGCCCTCTGTAAATTGCCCCCTAGTGTGTAGGGAGTGGATGAGAAAGCGGGATAACGTAGAACTAGTGTGAAGGGGCGATCGTGTGGCATGCTCGGTGGCCTGATTCCATGCTTTATCCCTAAATATTGATGTAAAATCACGCTCAGTATGAATACTGTGGGCCGAAGGGCCTGTTTCTGTGCTGCTCTGTTTAATGTTCTAAATCCTGCTTCTCCTGGAAGAATATCAGAGCCACTGTCCTTCAGAGATGAGTCGAGTATATCTTTCTGGATGAATTATAGGATGATGTCATTCGGGGAGATTTATGTTCGAGAAGTGACACCAACTGACACTGAAATATTCTTGGCATGTTGAGTGTCAACTCTAGGGACTTACAGGAAGGCACTGTGAAACGGGAGCAACATTGCTTTCTCCTGGGTCAGGCCATGTGTCAGCCACACAGCACTGTTTGTTTCCCAGCTCTGTACAGAATATTCCACAGCCACAAGTTTAGTTTACTTTAGTATAGAGATACAGTGCAGAAGCAGGCCCTTTGGCCCATCTAGTCCGTGCCGGCCAACAATCAGCCCGTACACTGGCATTGTCTAACACACTGGGGACAATTTACAATTTTACCGCCCACATCCCAAAGACGTGCGGGTTTGTAGGTTAATTGGCCCTCTGTAAATTGCCCCTAGTGTGTAGGGAGTGGATGGGAAAGTGGGATTAACATAGAACCAGTGTGAGCGGGCGATCGATGGTTGGCATGCTCGGTGGGCTGAAGGGCCTGTTTACATGCTATATCTCTAAATATTTAAGTAAAATCACGCTCAGTATGAATACAATGCAGAAACAGGCCCTTTGGCCCATCAAGTCCGTGCTGGCCAACGACCAGCATTATCCAACACACTGGGGACAATTTACGATTACCGATAACCGTACAAACCTGCAGGAAGGAACTGCAGATGCTGCTTTAAAACTGGCTTCTTTGCCTTTCCAGCTTTTTGTGTCAACCTACAGACCTGCACGCCCTTGGAGTTGGGGGAAACCGGAGAGTCCAGAGAAACCCCACGCGGTCACAGGGAGAAGGTACAAACTCCGTACAGACAGCACCCGTGGTCAGGATCGAACCCGGGTCTCTGGCGCCGTGAGGCAGCAACTCTACCGCTGCGTCACTGTCCCGCCCACAACTTCCCTCAGGGACTCTCCCTCCTTCACACCTGCCTCTGCCTTTTCCCGCGGATGACAGGCCGGCACAGAGGCGCAGCGGTAGAGTTGCTGCCTCATAGCGCCAGAGACCCGGGTTCAATCCTGACTACGGGCGCTGTCTGCACGGAGTTTGCACGTTCTCCCTGTGACCGCGCGGGTTTTCTCCGGGTGCTCCGGTTTCCTCCCACATCGCAAAGACGTGCGGGTTGTGTATATTGTCCCGAGTGTGTCTGAAAGTGCCAGTGAATGGGGTGATCGCTGGTTGGCGAGGATAATCTCTAGAGTCTCTAGAGTCTGGGGGTCTAAAGTCTATGCTATCACTCGCTCCCGATCGATCCGGAGAAGTGTTCCATCTGTCGGGGTGATATTATCAGGGAAAGCTTGACTTCTTCCAGTCTTGCATTGAGTGAAACGATCCTATTGATGCGAGGATGTTGTGCAGAGGCGTTTGACAGACAAGGGCAGTCATTGAGCTCAACAGTTGGCAAACCTCACTTGGCCTTTTACAGAGCAAACTGTTCTCGTTAGCATGAGACAGCACTGACGTAAGGAGAACTCAGCTACAGTTACCGCCTGCTCTCTGCTGCTTCCCTGATCACCTTCTGCTGGAGTCAAGAGTCAAGAGCGTTTAATCGCCATCTGTACAGGCAATGTTTAAGTTTAGTTTAGAGATACAGCACGGAAACAGATCCTTCGGCCCACTTAGTCCGCACCAGCCAGCGATCCCCGGTACACTAGCACTATCCTACACACACGGGTCTATCCAGCTAATCTATCCTGCCAAAGCACTGCTGTAATATCCTCTCTGACAAGCAATGCAACACCTCCACCTCTGGTCCCTCCAATTCTATCACACCTGAAGCAACGAAATCCTGGAATATTTAGTTTCCAATCACAGCCCTCCTGCAACCATTGCCACAACATCATATTTCCAGGTGTCAATCCAGGCTCTAAGTTCATCCACCTTTCTTACAATGCTCCTAGCATTAAAATATACACATTTTATAAACCCACCATCCCTTATTCTCTGTCTATTATCTTTTTCCTCTTTCTCGCCTACATTTTGGGTCCGAGTGCTTCCCTTCTCTGCCTCTTGCCCCACACCCTGTCCCCTAGCCCCCTCTACCCGAGTCCCTCCCCCCAGCCTTTCTAGTTTAAAGTCTCCCCAGTAGCCTTTGCAAATCTCCCTGCCAGGATATTGGTCCCCTCGGGTTCAAGTGCAACCCGTCCTCTGCGTACAGATCATGCCTTCCCCAAAAGGGGTCCCAGTGATCAAGAAACTTGAATCCCTGCCCACTGCACCAGTCCCTCAGCCACGCATTTATCCTCCACCTCATTCCATTCCTACTCTCACTGTCACGCGGCACAGGCAGTAATCCTGAAATCGTTACCCTTTTGGTCCTTCTCCTTAACTTTCCCCCCAACTCCCTAAATTCTCCCTTCAGGTACTCGTCTCTTTTTCTGCCTATGTCATTGGTACCAATGTGTACCACAACATCAGGCTCCTCTCCCTCCCTTATCAGAATCTTTTGTACACGTTCCGACACATGCGAGACCCTGGCACCAGGGAGGCAAACTACCATCCGGGTCTCCCGACTGCGTCCACAGAATCGCCTATCCGACCCCCTAACTATAGAGTCCCCTATTACAATTGCCCTCCTCTTTTTGCTACCCTTCTGAGCATCAGGGCCGGTCTCTGTGCCGGAGGCCCGCCGGTGTTGCTGCCCCCAGCTAGGCTGTCCCCTCCAATCGTACTCAAACCCGAGTACCTATTTTCCAGGTGTACGGTCACAGGGGTACTCTCTAGCCCCTGCCTCTGCCCCTTGCCCTTCCTAACCGTGACCAACCTGTCTGCCTCCTGTGGTCTGGGAGTGACTACCTCCCTGTAGCTCCTCTCTATGACCTCCTCACTCTCCCTGACCAGACGGAGGTCATCGAGCTGCTGCTCCAGGTTCCTAACACAGTCCTTTAGGAGCCCCATCTCGACACACCTGGCGCAGATGTGGACGTCTGGAGGGCTATCAGATTCCCTGTCCTCCCACATCTGACATCCAGAACAGTACACTGCCCTGGCCTTCATACTGCCCCCTTACACAGGATACAATAGCAACACAATACAAAGTACACAACAAACTGCTGGGATCTGACTGCCAATCAGCTGCTTTCCCTAGTCCACTTCCCACCAATCAGCGGCTTACCCTAGTCCACTTCCCACCAATCAGCGGCTTACCTTAGTCCACTTCCCACCAATCAGCGGCTTCCTCAAAAAAAACACTTCTCCAAATGGAACGTTATGGATTTAGGCAAAAACAAGCCCCGCGCTGGATTTTAAAGCTTACCGGTGGGGCGTCACTCCTCCCCCTCCTTCTCTTCCAACGGCTCCTGTGGGCCTCGTGTTATATTAATAGAAAAAGTATAACGAGGGATAAAATTGGACCATTAGAGAGCCAGAATGGACAGCTATCTGCAGAGCCAAAAGAGATGGGGGAGATATTGAACAATTTCTTTTCTTCGGTATTCACCAAGGAGAAGGATATTGAACTCTGTGAGGTAAGGGAAAAAAGTAGAGTAGCTATGGAAACTATGAGATTCAAAGAGAAGGAAGTACTGACACTTTTGAAAAATATAAAAATGGATAAGTCTCCAGGCCCTGACAGGATATTCCCTAGGACATTGAGGGAAGTTAGTGTAGAAATAGCAGGAGCTATGACAGAAATATTTCAAATGTCATTATAAACGGGAATAGTGCCGGAGGATTGGCGTACTGCGAATGTTGTTCCATTGTTTAAAAAGGGTTCAAAGAATAAACCTAGCAATTATAGACCTGTTAGTTTGACGTCAGTGGTGGGCAAATTAATGGAAAGGATACTTAGAGATAATATATATAAGCATCTGGATAAACAGGGTCTGATCAGGAACAGTCAACATGGATTTGTGCATGGAAGGTCATGTTTGACAAACCTTCTTGAATTTTTTGAAGCGGTAACTAGGGAAATTGATGAGGGTAAAGCAGTGGATGTTGTCTATATGGATTTCAGTAAGGCCTTTGACAAGGTTCCCCGTGGAAGGTTGGTTAAGAAGGTTCAATCTTTGGGTGTTAATGGCGGAGTAGCAAGATGGATTCAACAGTGGCTGAATGGGAGATGTCAGAGAGTAATGGTGGATAGCTGTTTGTCAGGAAGCCGGTGACCAGTGGGATGCCTCAGGGATCTGTGTTGGGTCCACTGTTGTTTGTCATGTACATCAATGATCTGGATGATGGGGTGGAAAATTGGATAAGTATGCAGAAGATACTAAGATAGTTGGTGTTGTGGACAATTAAGTAGATTTTCAAACTCTACAGAGAGATTTGGGCCATTTGGAAAAGTGGGCTGAAAGATGGCAGATGGAGTTTAATGCTGATAAGTGTGAAGTGCTACATCTTGGCAGGACAAATCAAAATAGGACGTACATGGTAAATGGTAGGGAATTGAGGAATGCTGTGGAACAGAGAGATCTAGGAATAACTGTGCATAGTTCCCTGAAGGTGGAATCGCATGTAGATAGGGTGGTAAAGAAAGCCTTTGGTGTGCTGGCCTTTATAAATCAGAGCATTGAATATAGGAGTAGGGAAGTAATGTTAAAATTGTACAAGGCATTGGTAAGACCAATTCTGGAGTATGGTGTACAATTTTGGTCGCCTAGTTATAGGAAGGATGTCAACAAAATAGAGAGAGTACAGAGGAGATTTGCTAGAATGTTGCCTGGGTTCCAGCAACTATGTTACAGAGAAAGGTTGAACAAGTTAGATCTTTATTCTTTGGAGCGCAGAAGGTTAAGGGGGGACTTGATGGAGCGCAGAAGATTAAGGGGGGACTTGATAAAATGATGAAAGGGATAGACAGAGTTGACGTGGATAAGCTTTTCCCATTGAGGGTAGGGAAGATTCAAACAAGAGGGCATGACATGAGAATTAAGGGACAGAAGTTTAGGGGTAACGTGAGGTGGAACTTCTTTACTCAGAGGGTGGTGGCTGTGTGGAATGAGCTTCCAGCAGAAGTGGTGGATTGATTTTAACATTTAAAAGTAAAGTGGATAGGTATAAGGATGGGAAGGGAATGGAGGGGTATGGTCTGAGTGCAGGTAGATGGGACTAGGGGAAAACAAATGGTCGGCACAGACTGGAAGGGCCGAGAGGGCCAGTTTCCGTGCTGTAATTGTTATATGGTTATATGGTTATAGGGGTGGGAGATTGCAAACTTCACATGGTCCGCCCTGTTTTGCCTAATGCAATCAACTCGACGTGCACAAACGGAAGATCAAATAGAATAAGTTGTCCAACAACTTTAGGCTGTGCATGCCACACGACAGAAGAGGAATCCTACACACACTAGGGACAATTTATACTTCATAGAAGCCAATTAACCTACAAGCCTGTACGTGTTTGTAGTGTGGGAGGAAATCTGGAACAGCCGGAGGAAACCCACGTGGTCACGGGGAGAACGTACAAAGTCCGTACAGACAGCACCCGTAGTCAGGATGGAACCCGGGGCTCTGGCGCTGTGAGGCAGCAACTCTACCGCTGCGCCACCGGCTGCCCAATGAAATTCCTATTTGCAGCAGGTTCCCAGTCCCATTAACTCATAATATAGCAATCGATAATACAATAAATTAATAATCAGCAATACCAGGCAACTAGCGCATAATAGCACAAAATCTAAGTAGGTAGACCAGCCAGTCCATGGAAGAGCATAGACACAAAGTGCTGGAGTAATTCAGTGGGTTTAGTTTAATTCAGTTTGTTGCCACATATAACGTTAAAAGCTTTTTTGATGCTGGCTACAGTCAGTGAAAAGACTACGCATGATTAGAATCGGGCTGTCCACAGTGTCCAGATACAGGATAAAGGGAATAACGTTTAGTGCAAAATAAAGTCCAGTAAAGTCAGGTTAAAGATAGTCCGAGGGTCTCCAATGAGGTAGATGGGAGGTCAGGACCGCTCTCTAGTTGGTGATAGGATGGTTCAGTTGCCTTATAACAGCTGGGAAGAAACTGCCCCTGAATCTGGAGGTGTGCGTTTTCACACTTCTGTACCTCTTGCCGGATGGTAGAGGAGAGTAGAGGGAGAGGCCAGGGTGAGACTGGTCCTCGATTGCCTGTGATGCAACTTCAGGGAACTATGAATCTACACTGCTACATCCTTCTGCTCCCAGCGCTCTGCCATTCCCTCTGAAGTTCCTCCCAGCAGAGCGAGATGTCCGTCGGGGAATGTTGCTGACTGGCCCGCTGCACAGGAGTACGTGCTGAGGGACGCAGTGTAGCTCGGTGTAGCCAACGCCAAGGCTCGGTGGGGGAGGGCCACAGTCTAGGGTCCTTCCACTGCTGGACATGGGGGAAGGGGGGCAGAGTCCGGTGGGGCCACCCCTCAAAAATAAAGGAAGGGCCACAGTGAAACTTGTGGTCACCATACAGCCATACGAGTAATAAAGAGCGCAGCACACGATAGACTTCAACATAAACATCCCCACACAGCGGAATCAAAGTTTCCCACTGTGAGGGAAGGCTCCAAAGCTCAGTCATCCTCCTCTGTTGTTCACCCGTGGTCGGGGCCTCCCGAAGCCCCCCGCAGTCGTCGCTAAGGGCGGCCCGATGTTCAGTCCCTCTCGCCGGGATGATGGAACTCCGACGTCGGAACGGAAGGACATTCTCAGCGGCCTGGAGTTCCGAATCGGCCACTTCTCACCGGAGACTGCGGCTCCCGAAGTCCACAGGGTCTACTCTGCCATTCAATCATGGCTGATCTCTACCTCCTAATCCCATTTTGCTGCCTTCTCCCCACAGCCCTCTGTGGCAATGAATTTCACAGATTCACCACCCTCTGACTAAAGAGGTTCCTCCTCACCTCATTTCTAAAAGAGCGCCTTTTAATTCTGAGGCTATGACGTCTGGTTCTAGACTCTCCCACCAGTGGAAACATTCTTTCCACACCCACTCTATCTATGCCTTTCAATATTCTGTACGTTTCAATTAGGTCCCCCCCCCCCCCCCCACCTCAACCTTCTACACTCTGGCGAGGTTCGAGGTGTCGGGGGAGTGGGCCGCTGGATGTGGAGAGGGCCGCAGCAGCCTGGGGTTCAATTGGATCGGGCGCCGCTCCAAGAGGCCGAGCGTGTACGGATCGGACGCGGCCTGCAGCGGAGAACGTCGACAACTTCACCTGGCCAGGACGACCCCTGCCATCCAACCCAATGCCGTTGCCAGGACAACCGGCCTTTGTGGCCTAGTTAAGACTACGTTTTCAATAACTTTGAATGAAGGTGCAAGATGTTGTCAGAAACGTGGCAACTCTTGTGTACTATTCCCACACTTCTACTTAAGTAAGAATGTGCCTGCATATTTTAAGATTTTCACTCAACTTATGCAAAAAAGGAATTTCACTATACAAGTGCCAATAAAGTACCATTGAACCTGGGGCCGCAAGAAATCGCAGAGAGTTGTAGATGTAGCCCAGTGCATCACACAGACCAGACGCCCCACCGTCAACTTAAGGAAGTGGCTCTAGAAATCGTGGATGCATTGGTGATAATTTTCGAATGTTCTATAGTCACGGGATCAGTTCCTGTGGATTGGAGGGTAGCTAATGTTATCCCACTTTTTAAGAAAAGCGGAAGAGAGAAAAGGGGAATTATAGACCAGTTAGCCTGACATCGGTGGTGGGATAGATGCTGGAGTCAATTATAAAAGATGAGATAGCCACACATTTGGATAGCAGTAACAGGATCGGTCCAAGTCAGTATGGATTTACAAAGGGGAAATCATGCTTGACTAATCTTCTGGAGTTTTTGAAGATGTAACTAGGAAAATGGACAAGGGAGAGCCAGTGGATGTAGTGTACCTGGATTTTCAGAGAGCATTTAATAAGGTCCCACATAGGAGATTAGTGGGCAAAATTAGGGTACATGGTATTTGGGGTAGAGTGCTGACATGGATAGAGAAGTGGTTGGCAGACAGGAAACAAAGAGTAGGGATTAACGGGTCCCTTTCAGAATGGCAGGCAGTGACTAGTGGGGTACCACAAGGCTCGGTGCTGGGACCGCAGCGATTTACAATATACATCAATGATTTGGTTGAAGGGATTCAAAGTAACATTAGCAAATTTGCAGATGACACAAAGCTGGGTGGCAGTGTGAACTGTGAGGAGGATGCTATGAGAATGCAGGGTGACTTGGACAGGTTGGGGGAGTGGGCAGATGCATGGCAGATGAAGTTTAATGCAGATAAATGTGAGGTTATCCACTTTGGTAGCAAAAACAGGAAGGCAGATTACTATCTAAATGGCTTAAAGTTGGGAAAACGGGATCTGGGGGTCCTTGTATATCAGTCTATGAAAGTAAGCATGCAGGTACAGCAGGCAGTGAAGAACAAATGGCACGTTGGCCTTTATAACAAGAGGAAAAGGGGGGAGGGATTCAAATTTTTAGGGCACTGGGACCAGTTCTGGGGGAGGTGGGACCGGTACAAACAGGACGGTTTGCACCTGGAATGGAATGGAACCAATGTTCTTGGGGGAGTGTTTGCTAGTGCTGTCGGGGAGGATTTAAAACTAATGTGGCAGGGGGATGGGTACAAGAGCAGAGAGGCAGGTGGGTGTAAAATGAGGGTAGAAGCAATAGGTAGCAAGGTGAAAAGTAAAAGTGGCAGGCAGACAAAACCAGGGCAAAAATCAAAAAGGGCCACTTTTCAGCAAAATTGTATAAGGGGTAAGTGCGTTGTAAAGACAAGCCTGAAGGCTTTGTGTCTCAATGCAAGGAGTATTCGTAATAAGGTGGACGAGTTGAACGTGCAGATAGATATTAATGATTATGATATAGTTGGGATCACGGAGACATGGCTCCAGGGTGACGTAGGCTGGGAGCTGAACATCCAGGGATATTCAATATTCAGGAGGGATAGAGAGAAAGGAAAAGGAGGTGGGGTAGCGTTGCTGGTTAGAGAGGAGATTAACGCAATGGAAAGGAAGGACATTAGCTTGGAGGATGTGGAATCGGTATGGGTAGAGCTACAAAACACTAAGGGGCAGAAAACGCTGGTGGGTGTTGTGTACAGGCCACCTAACAGTAGCAGAGAAGTTTGGGATGGTATCAAACAGGAAATTAGAAATGCGTGCGACAAAGGCAAAACAGTTATAATGGGTGACTTCAATCTACATATAGATTGGGTTAATCAAATTGGCAGGGGTGCTGAGGAAGAGGATTTTTTGGAATGTATGCGGGATAGTTATCTAAATCAACATGTAGAGGAACCAACGAGAGAGCAGGCTATTTTAGACTGGGTTTTGAGTAATGAGGAAGGGGTAGTTAGCCGTCTTGTTGTACGTGCCCCCTTGGGCAAGAGTGACCATAATATGGTTGAGTTCTTCATTAGGATGGAGAGTGACATTGTTAATTCAGAAACAATGGTTCTGAACTTAAAGAAAGGTAACTTTGAGGGTATGAGACGTGAATTGGCCAAGATTGACTGGCAATTAATTCTAAAAGGGTTGACGGTGGATATACAATGGAAGACATTTAAAGACTGCATGGATGAACTACAAAAATTGTCCATCCCAGTTTGGCAAAAGAATAAATCGGGGAAGGTAGTGCATCCGTGGATAACAAGGGAAATCAGGGATAGTATCAAAGCAAAGGATGATGCGTACAAAGTAGCCAGAAAAAGCAGCATACCAGAGGACTGGGAGAAATTCAGAGACCAGCAGAGGAGGACAAAGGGCTTAATTAGGAAAGGAAAAATAGATTATGAAAGAAAACTGGCAGGGAACATAAAAACTGACTGCAAAAGTTTTTATAGATATGTGAAGAGAAAGAGGTTAGTTAAAACAAATGTAGGTCCCTTGCAGTCAGAAACAGGTGAGTTGATCATGGGGAACAAGGATATGGCGGACCAATTGAATAACTACTTTGGTTCCGTCTTCACTAAGGAAGACATAAATAATC
This sequence comes from Okamejei kenojei, assembly GCA_035221665.1. Taxonomy (NCBI): domain Eukaryota; kingdom Metazoa; phylum Chordata; class Chondrichthyes; order Rajiformes; family Rajidae; genus Okamejei; species Okamejei kenojei. The sequence goes on from CM069131.1 coordinate 4,107,949, forward strand.
TGCCGGAAATAGCAGGGGACTGTGGGTCAAAGGAGGAATTGAGTGAAATCCAGGTCAGTCGGAAGTGGTGTTGGGTAAATTGAATAGATTAAAGGCCGATAAATCCCCAGGGCCAGATAGGCTGCATCCCAGAGTACTTAAGGAAGTAGCTCAGCAAATAGTGGATGCATTAGTGATAATCTTTCAAAACTCTTTAGATTCTGGAGTAGTTCCTGAGGATTGGCGGGTAGCAAATGTAACCCCTCTTTTTAAGAAGGGAGGGAGAGAGAAAACGGGGAATTACAGACCAGTTAGTCTAACATCGGTAGTGGGGAAACTGCTAGAGTCAGTTATTAAAGATGGGATAGCAGCACATTTGGAAAGTGGTGAAATCATTGGACAAAGTCAGCATGGATTTACGAAAGGTAAATCATGTCTGACGAATCTTGTGGAATTTTTCGAGGATGTAACTAGTAGCGTGGATAAGGGAGAACCAGTGGATGTGGTATATCTGGACTTCCAGAAGGCTTTCGACAAGGTCCCACATAAGAGATTAGTATACAAACTTAAAGCATACGGTATTAGGGGTTCAGTATTGATGTGGATAGAGAACTGGCTGGCAAACAGGAAGCAAAGAGTAGGAGTAAACGGGTCCTTTTCACAATGGCAGGCAGTGGCTAGTGGGGTACCGCAGGGCTCAGTGCTGGGACCCCAGCTATTTACAATATATATTAATGATCTGGATGAGGGAATTGAAGGCAATATCTCCAAGTTTGCGGATGACACTAAGCTGGGGGGCAGTGTTCGCTGTGAGGAGGATGCTAGGAGACTGCAAGGTGACTTGGATAGGCTGGGTGAGTGGGCAAATGTTTGGCAGATGCAGTATAATGTGGATAAATGTGAGGTTATCCACTTTGGTGGCAAAAACAGGAAAGCAGACTATTATTTAAATGGTGGCCGATTAGGAAAAGGGGAGATGCAGCGAGACCTGGGTGTCATGGTACACCAGTCATTGAAAGTAGGCATGCAGGTGCAGCAGGCAGTGAAAAAAGCAAATGGTATGTTAGCTTTCATAGCAAAAGGATTTGAGTACAGGAGCAGGGAGGTTCTACTTCAGTTGTACAGGGTCTTGGTGAGACCACACCTGGAGTATTGCGTACAGTTTTGGTCTCCAAATCTGAGGAAGGACATTATTGCCATAGAGGGAGTGCAGAGAAGGTTCACCAGACTGATTCCTGGGATGTCAGGACTGTCTTATGAAGAAAGACTGGATAGACTCGGTTTATACTCTCTGGAATTTAGGAGATTGAGAGGGGATCTTATAGAAACTTACAAAATTCTTAAGGGGTTGGACAGGCTAGATGCAGGAAGATTGTTCCCGATGTTGGGGAAGTCCAGGACAAGGGGTCACAGCTTAAGGATAAGGGGGAAATCCTTTAAGACCGAGATGAGAAAGACTTTTTTCACACAGAGAGTGGTGAGTCTCTGGAACTCTCTTCCACAGAGGGTAGTTGAGGCCAGTTCATTGTCTATATTTAAGAGTGAGTTGGATGTGGCCCTTGTGGCTAAGGGGATCAGAGGGTATGGAGAGAAGGCAGGTACGGGATACTGAGTTGGATGATCAGCCATGATCATATTGAATGGCGGTGCAGGCTCGAAGGGCTGAATGGCCTACTCCTGCACCTAATTTCTATGTTTCTATGTTTCTAGGAATCGAATATAGGAGCAAAGAGGTCCTCCCTGGAGCATTGTGTGCAGTTTTGGTCCCCTAATTTGAGGAAGGACTTTCTTGCTATTGTGGGAGTGCAGCATAGGTTTACAAGGTTAATTCCCGGGATGGCGGGACTGTCATATGCTGAGAGAATGGAGCAGCTGAGCTTGTACACTCTGGAGTTTAGAAGGATGAGAGGAGATCTCATTGAAACATATAAGATTGTTAAGGGCTTGGACTCGCTAGAGGCAGGAAACATGTTCCCGATGTTGGGGGAGTCCAGAACCAGGGACCACAGTTTAAGAATAAGGAATAAGCCATTAAGAACGGAGACGAGGAAACACTTTTTCTCACAGAGAGTAGTGAGTCTGTGGAATTCTCTGCCTCAGGTTCTCTGGATGCTTACAAGAGAGAGCTAGATAGGGCTCTTAAAAATAGCACGGTCAGGGGATATGGGGAGAAGGCAGGAACGGGGTACTGATTGGGGATGATCAGCCATGATCACATTGAATGGTGGTGCTGGCTCGAAGGGCCAAATGGCCTACTCCTGCACCTATTGTCTATTGTCTATAACCCTTTTACCAAATGCACCATCCACTCACCGAAATCTCAGACTCCAGGCCAGAGATTTTCCACATTGGCCGGCTACTCCCTCTGAGTGGCGTCTCCGACATGAGTCAAGATGTTTAATTGTCATACAAAGGGAACAATGGTATGCCACGTTACACAATAACGCACAGATAAATAAATACTAATACAACATAAATTAAAGCCCTGTCCCACAGTACGTTCATTCCAAGAGCTCTCCCGAGTTTAAAAAAAAAATCAAACTCGTGGTAAGCACGGAGAATGAACGTAGCGGGTACGTCGGAGCTCGGGGACGTCTCTTAGCGTTAACGGCAGGTACTCGGGAAGACTCGCTAACGGCAGGTAAGCACGGGAAGACTCGTGAAGATTTTGCAACACGTTGAGAAATGTCCACGAGAGCCCCGAGTACCGACGAGCGGCCATTACCGTAAATCTCCGAGTTCGAATCAGGGCAAACACGGGAGAACTCTTGGAATGTACTCGTACCGTGGGACAGGGCTTTTAATGAGCGTAACACTGAGTGACCTTAAGAGCACAAATCCTAAGTCCATAGAAGATCACAGTCGCTGAGGTTAGTATTGTGCAATGTCCAAGAGCCAGATGGCTGCTGGGAGGAAGCTGTTCTTGAGTAGAGCTGTTCGTGGGCGGCACAGTGGCGCAGCTGATGCAGAGATGTCGGTGGGAGCAGGGGCTGGCGGCTGCTTTAGTAGGGCAGACATTTGCCAGATCCACTTACAGCCGTCACCCACCAGAAACAGCTGCTGATCTATTACAGATATCTGCTTCAACTGGAGTAACTCAGCGGATCAGGCAGCATCTCTTGAGAACCTCGCAGGAGGATGAGGGGGTGATCTTATAGAGCTGTATTAAATCATGAGAGGCCACAGTTTAAGAATAAGGGGGTAAGCCATTTAGAACGGAGATGAGGAAACACTTTTTCCACACGGAGAGTTGTGAGTCTGTGAAATTCTCTGCCTCAGGCGGTGGGGGCCAGTTCTCTGGATGCTTTCAAGAGAGAGTTAGGTAGACCTCTTAAAGAAAGCAGAATCAAAGGATATGGGGAGAAGGCAGGAACGGAGTGCTGATTGTGGATGAGTTTATTGTCACGGGTATTGTGAAAAAGGTTTATTGAGTGCTGGCCAGTCAGCGGAAAGACAATACATGATGACAATCGAGTAATCCACAGTGTACAGAAGTGTAGTAAATGTGGCGCCGCCTAGTGGTTTGGCCACATACTGAGTAAACCATATAACCATATAACAATTACAGCACGGAAACAGGCCCTCTCGGCCCTTCCAGTCCGTGCCGACCATTTGTTTTCCCCTAGTCCCATCTACCTGCACTCAGACCATACCCCTCCATTCCCTTCACGTCCATATACCTATCCACTTTAGTCTTAAATGTTAAAATCGATCCTGCCTCCACCACTTCTGCTGGAAGCTGATTCCACACAGCCACCACCCTCTGAGTAAAGAAGTTCCCCCTCACGTTACCCCGAAACCTCTGTCCCTTAATTCTCATGTCATGCCCTCTTGTTTGAATCTTCCCTACCCTCAATGGGAAAAACGTATCCACGTCAACTCTGTCTATCCCTTTCATAATTTTAAAGACCTCAATCAAGTCCCCCCTTAACCTTCTGCGCTCCAAAGAATAAAGACCTAATCTGTTCAACCTTTCTCTGTAACATAGTTGCTGGAACCCTGGCAACATTCTAGTAAATCTCCTCTGTACTCTCTCTATTTTGTTGACATCCTTCCTATAACTAGGCGACCAAAATTGTACACCATACTCCAGAATTGGTCTTACCAATGCCTTGTACAATTTTAACATTACTTCCCTACTCCTATATTCAATGCTCTCCTATATTCAACCCTCGGCACTAGGACTGGCAGGTTCACTTGACTGTGTTTTGCGGGAAGGAGTCATCACGTGGTTGATGGGTGTGCCCTGGTATTTCGTCAGAACTCTGGGAGAACCTTCCCCAGTCGCGTGTGTGATGTTCCCTGTATTACTTAATAAAGATCACTTTTGATTCACAACGTGTGGCTCACTATAGTGGTGACCCCGACGGTCCAAAACGGTTATTTTGGATTTGCATAATGGACGCAGCCAACGATCCACCCCAGCAACACGGCTTCGCCGTCGATCCAGCCCCGCAGAATGCCGTCTCTCTTAAGCTGCCCGTGTTCTGGACATCGCAGCCCCCAGTGTGGTTTTAGCAGGCCGAGGCCTAGTTCCACATTCGACGCATCACGGCTGATGACACAAAGTACTATTATGTGGTCGGCTGGATCAGGAGACGGCCGGTCGCCTGGTCCATTACCTACGCGCGCCACCTGCTGAGGACAAGTACGAGGGCCTCAAGGCGCTCCTCCTCCGTACCTTTGGGCTCAGCCACCATGACCGCGCAGCGAGGAGCATGCTCATGGGCGGTCTCAGCGATCGCAAGCCATCTGTGCTGATGAGTGCAATGCTTACCCTAATGGACAGTCATTAGACCTGTCTCCTATTCCAACACGCCTTCCTGGAGCAGATGCCGGACGACATCTGCCTGCCCCTCGCGGGTGAGAAATTTGCTGATCCCCTGCAGCTCGTGGAGCGTGCGGACGAGCAGCAGGGTGGTGCTGCGATCGATCGGGTGTCAGCAGTGCCCAGCGACCAGGAAGGCCCAGCGAACCCCCAATTTCATTCGGCCGAGTTTCGCCAGATGGAGGCCATGGGAATTGTACGGCGCTCCAATAGCCCGTGGGCGTCTCCGTTACGCATGGTTCCCAAGGTGGTACCGATGCCTTAATGACGCCACGGCTGCAGACCGGTCCACTATTCCACATATTCCGGACGTTTCCACCCATCTTGCCAGCGTCAAGTTTATTTCCAAGGTCCACCTGGTTCGGGGCTATCACCAAATTCCTGTACGCCCAGAGGATCTGCCCAAGACGGCCATCATCACGCCTTTTAGCCTTTTCGAGTTCCTCCGTACACGTTTTGGCCTGAAGGACGCCGTGCAGGCTTTCCAGCGCATGATGGACATGGTGGGTTGCGGCCTGGACTTCCTGTTCATTTATTTGGACGACATCCTCGTTGCCGGTCGCTCTCGCCAGGAGCACTGTGCGCCCCTCCGGTTGCTCTGTCAGCGGCACAGCGAGCATGGCCTGCTGTGGACAATCTGGACAAATGTCGGTTCAGCCTGAGTTCCATTGATTTCCTTGGTCATCGCGTTGCCCAGCATGGTGCGGTCCCACTCCCCGACAAGGTGGAGGCTATTCGCCGGTTCCACGGTGCGGGGGCTCCAGCAGTTAGTCGGTATGATGACTTTCTACCATCGGTTCGTGCCCGCGGCGGCTCGGACAAGTTTCCTTTCCGGGTGCTACAGCATGGACTTACAACTTTTGTTTTCAACATGGGGGGCAGGCCTGAGACTGTGTCGGTGGCCTGCTTTACGCCGGCCCATTTGGACATTAGTCAGCCAGTGCAGGTGGCCCAGCCTCATCGTAGCGGGTGTCCGCGGTCCTGGCCACTCCTGCCTTCGTCTATGCCGGTTGTGTCCCCTGAGGGGGGGATGTGTGTACGAGGTCCGGCCGCCCCGTTCGTCTGCTGATCCGTTTACCTACCTCCGGTTCTGGGGGGGGGTCCTGTGGCGCCACCTGGTGGTTAGGCCACTTACTGAGTGAACCCTCTGCACTAGGACTGGCAGGGTCACCTGACTGTGTTTGGCGGGAAGGAGTCATCACGTGGTTGAGGGGTTGTGCCCTGGCATATAGTCAGAACTCTCCCCAGTCGCATGTGTGATGGTCTCTGTACTACTTAATAAAGATCACTTTTGATTCACGCTACATAAGGGGAATAACGTAAATACCACCCACTTTAGTGTCATCTGCAAACTTACTAATCATGCCTTGTACTGTATATTTTCATCCTAATCATCAATGTACACGACAAACGGCAACGGGCCCTGCACCGAGCCCTGAGGACCACCACTAGTCACAGACCTCCAGTTCGAAAAACAACCTTCCACCACCCTCTGCTTCCTCCCATGATAGCCAGTTGGGCTATCTCTCCTTGGATCCCAATCAAACCTTGTCGAAGTGTCACTGAAGTATTGGATATTGTCCAACAGCTTCCAGGAAAGAAAAAGCCTGAGTCATCTTCCAGCACAATGTTAATGTATTCTGAGCATTGTTCAATACCAGTGATAGACATGGTGGTTTAAAAATGTTTGCAAGTTCCCCACTTCAGAATTTATTGGCTTCACAAAGCTGCATGATTTACAAAACGATGAATTGAACTAATCACCTCTTCCTGTATCTTCTCCACAATGCGATTTCCAGACCACATCTCCATCCTAATGCCCCATATCTCCATCCTAATCCCTGATCCATAATCCCATATTAATATCTGATCCATACCCTGCCATTCCCCACATATCCACTCTCACCGCATGTCACGTTGTCACTTGCGGGCGGAGCACCAAGGCAAATTCCTTGCATGTGAATACTTGGCCAATAAACATTCAATCATTCATCCATGTGCCTATCTAAAAGCCTCTTAAACGCCGCTATCGTATCTGCCTCCACCACCACCCCTGGCAGCTCGTTCCAGGCACCCAGCACCCAATCTGTAGAAAACGTACCCTGCACTTCTCCTTAAAACTCTGCCCTCCTCACGCCAAAGGCAACTTTAGTTACCTAGACTGGTCAGCCCTGTTGAGGATACAGAAATATGCTGAGATATTTGCCCCTGTGGTGCACTGTGTCTCATTCACACTGAGTGCGAGGATTACCTGCTCCCTGTGCATTCACTAGCTGGAACCTGAACGTTCTGAGTGTTGTTACTGCTTAGCTTTACACTGAGGTCTACATTTGACCGTTTGTTTACTGTTTACTTGGATACCTCTGGGATGCCAGCCCAGGGTCACCTCCATTCATGGGCAGAGAGCCAAGGTACCTCAGCTCTCGCTCTCTCTCTCACCTCGTCTGTGCAGTTTGTAGACTTTAGACTTACAGTGACGTAAGCGCGGGAACACCGAGTCCACAGCGACCAGCGGTCACCCCGCACACTAGCGTTATCCCACACACTAGAGGACAATTTACAATTTACAGAAGCCAATTAACCTGCAAACCTGCACGTCTTTGGATGCGGGAGGAAACCGGAGCACCCGTAGAAAACCCACGCGGTTTTCCATGTTTCTTTCACACAGAGAGTGTTGGGAGCCTGGATCACACTGCCAGGGGTGGTGGCTAGGGCAGATACGATAGTGGCATTTCAGAGGCTTTTAGTTTGGCACATGGATTTGCAGGGAAGTAAGGCATATGGACCGTGGACAGGCAGATGATATCGCTTTAACTTGGCGTCACGATTGGCACAAACATGGTGCGTCGAAAGATCGTTTCCATGAATACTGTGCTATATGTCTTTCCATAAACTAGGGTACTGTCTGAGTCAGGACATTGGACCTTGTCTCTGGAACTGATGCACTACAATGCTGAGAACTATACTCTGCACCCTTTGCTCTAGCTGATGTACTTGAGTTTGACTTTATTTTATTTATGTATACTATTATCTGATCTGATTAGACAGGGCTCTTAAAGATAGCGGAGTCAGGGGATATGGGGAGAAGGCAGGAACGGGGCACTGATTGTGGATGATCAGCCATGATCACATTGAATGGCGGTGCTGGCTCAAAGGGCCAAATTGCCTCCTCGTGCACCTATTGTCTATTGATTGGATAGCATGCTTTTCACTGTACCTCGGTTCACGTGACAATAAGAAACCTAAACTAAAAATCACAAGGAAGTGTCTTTGAACTGAAACATTGTCTGCTTTTCCAGAGGCTGCCTGACCTGTTGGGTTTTTGCAACATAATGCAGCATTTTCTGTGACATTTTCATTTTAGACCAGACTGTCCCTGCTCAGTGTGAACTTACTTCCATTTCATAGCATAGCATAGCATGGAAACAGGCCCTTCGGCCCTACTCAGCCATGCTGACCACACGAGTCCCAGTTGCCCTATTTAGCCCTATATTCCCTCTAAACCTTTTCTATCATGTATCTGTCCTAAAGTATTTTTAAGGTTGTTATTGCACTTGCCACATACTAGGGAGAATTTACAATTTACAGAAGCCAATTAACCTACAAACCTGGATGTCTCATACAGAAAGACTGGATAGACTCGGCTTGTACTCGCTGGAATTTAGAAGATTGAGGGGACATCTTATAGAGGCTTACAAAATTCTTAAGGGGTTGGACAGGCTAGATGCAGGAAGATTGTTCCCGATGTTGGGGAAGTCCAGAACAAGGGGTCACAGTTTAAGGATAAGGGGGAAGTCTTTTAGGACCGAGATGAGAAGATCTTTTTTTCACACAGAGAGTGGTGAGTCTGTGGAATTCTCTGCCACAGAAGGTAGTTGAGGCCAGTTCATTGGCTATATTTAAGAGGGAGCTAGACGTGGCCCTTGTGGCTAAAGGGATCAGGGGATATGGAGAAGGCAGGTACAGGATACTGTGTTGGATGATCAGCCGTGATCATATTGAATGGCGGTGCAGGCTCGAAGGGCCGAATGGCCTACTCCTGCACCTATTTTCTATGATTCTATGATTCAACCCGCTGTACATCTTTGGAGTGTGGGAGGAGAACGGAGCACCCGGAGAAAACCCACACAGTCACAGGGAGAAGGTACAAACACTTTGCAGACAGCACCCGTAGTCGGGATCAAACCCAGGTATCTGGTGCTGTAAGGCAGCAACTCTACCGCTGCGCCTCCGTGCGGCCCACATTGTTGGCACTGATTATTATTGGCACGGTACCTAGCTAAGGGGAAAACTTTGTCATGCCATAGATGAATACATCAGGTAGTCCTAAAGAGAATCTATGTCATGGAGTTATACTGGACTGAAACAGGCCCTTTGGTCAACTTGCCCATGCTGACCAAGATGCCCCATCTACACTCGTTCCACCTGGCCACGTTTGCCCAATATCCCTCTAAACCTTTTCCATCCATGTACCTGTCCAAGTGTGTTTTAAATGTTGTTTTAGTAGCTGCCTCAACTGCGTCCTGTGACAGCTCACTCCATACACCCACCGCTCTGTGTCAGAGAAAGTTTCCCCTCAGGTTCCTATGTAATCTTTCCCCTCTCATCTTAAACCCAAGTCCTCTGGTTCTTGCAGAAACACAGAACTACAGATTTATACCAAAGATAGACACAAAGTGCTGGAGCAGCTTAGCAGGTCAGGCAGCATCTATGGAGATAAAGGATGGGTAATGTATCCGGTCGGGACCCTTCTTCGGACGTCACAATAGGTCAGGTAAACACACAGAGTCTCTTGACCAGTGTAGGGGCAATCGGGAAACAGAGGACATAGGTTTACTGCGAAGGGGGAAAGATTTAATAGGAATCTGTGGGGTAACGTTTTTACACAAACTGTGGTGGGTATATGGACCGTGCTGCCAGAAAAGATCATTGAGGGAGGTACTATCGCAACGTTTAAGAGATAGTTAAACAGGTATAGGACAAGGTAAAAGGGATATAGGCCAAACGCAGCCAGGTGGGACTAGTGTAGCTGGGACATGTTGGTCAGTATGGGCAAGTTGGGGCGAAGGGCGTTTGATGACTCTATCCTTTTACCCAAGAGATGCAGCCTGACCTGCTGAGTTACACTGGAACAGTGTATATATCCTCTGGTTCTTGATTCCATACTCTTGAGTAAAATAGTCTGTGCATTCACCCGGTCTATTTCCCTCATTGCAGACATTGTGTTTATTCTTATCCGATCGTTCTCTGTAACCATAACACTATTGCAGTACATGCTACACCCTGGTATTTTTCTTTGCAATACCTGTTGTACAAAGACACTTGTGCAATTTATATTACTAAAAGTCTTATCTTGACCACTTCCTGTTATTCTGTATATTGATGTTAGAAAAAACGCTGCCACTTATGGCTGCGATTTTTGGCCATCTTACTCAGTCCCCCTCCACTGCGCAGGACAAGAGGATTTTTCCCATAGATGAAACATAAAAGAGTTATTAGTGTTTAAAAAATGTTGAGATACTCTCTCCTGAAGGCCACACCCCTTCCGGAGGGACTATAAAACCCGGAAGTGTTGCGTGCCTCAGTCAGTCTCTGTAAGATGGGGGAGCGAGAGGGTCACGTCTCTCAGTCTGAGCTGTGAATAACATTGGACACATGTCTACTAAATTGTGAGTGGTTTTACTGACCTGTCAGTGCCCTTAATGTGGTTTGAAAATATAGTTTGGAAATGCTAAAGCTGTGTTGCCTTTGGTTTGGAAATGCTAAAGCTGTGTTGCCTTTGGTTTGGAAATGCTAAAGCTGTGTTGCCTAATTAAAGTTGCCTTGCCTAATTAAAGTTGCCTTGCCTTCTATATAATTAAAAGTCTAATCTTGACCACTTCCTGTTTGTGCTTTATATTGATTTTAGAAAAATCGCCGCAAGTACGACTGTGATTTTTGACCATCTTACTCAGAGTCCCCCTCCGCTCATCAGGCGCCGAGGATTTTTCCCATCAATGAAAAATAAAGGAGTTATTAATGTTTTAAAAATGTTGAGATTCTCCTGTAAATCACACTATGAAGGTCATGCCCCTTCTGGTGGGAGGTGGGGACGGACTATAAAACCCAGAAGTGTGGGCGTGGCTCAGTCTCTGCAAGATGGAGGAGGGAGAGGTCACGACTCGCTGTCTTTAGTGGCCTTGCACCCTGCTTGAAATGGTATGAAACTGCACTTGAATTTGGTGGCCTTGCACCCTGCTTGAAGTGGTAAGAAACTGCACTTGAATTTGGTGGCCTTGCACCCTGCTTGAAATGGAATTTCAAGGAATAGCCGTGAGTCAACTGCCAGCCCACCAGCCCTCAGTGAGTGAGCTGCCAACTCAACAGGCTTGAGTGACTGAGCCGACAGCCCAAGAATCCATTTGGCCCACAATTTCCATACTAGCCCTCTAGAAACCAGTCCCTTCAGCCCACATCACCCATACTAGCATTCCAGAAAGCCCCCCCCCCCCCCCCCCCCCCCCCCACTGGCCACCAATATTGGAAGTGGTGGAGAGGTGGAATATTGCTTTGGGGGACCAGCCCTCCCGTGTGACGCTGGGACCCAACGTGATGGAGTACCTCAGCGGGTCAGGCAGCATCTCTGGTGAACATGGATAGATGAAGTTTTGGGTCGGGACCTTTCATCAAACTTAATTGTACTCATTTAATTGTAGCTGATCACACTCATGTATAGTGTGATTTAGAGTTATGCAGAGTGGAAACAAGTCCTTCGGCCCAATCTGCCCACATTAACCAACATGTCCCATCTACCAAATGGCCTGTTTTTGCGCTGTATCTCTAAACCAGGTGTCGGCAACCTGCGGCCCTCGGGCCGAATGCGGCCCGTAATCCGAAATCATCCGGCACGCAGGCGGATTTGTTTTCCCATAATCATCCGAACCACAGACTTCCATCATCTCCAGTACCTCCCGGGCCCGAGGCCGCGGTGCCCAGGCGCGGTGACGCAAGGAGGTCTGCGCTGACGGCCGCAATAGCGAAGGCGCCGAACGCTGTGGCTGTACCGCATCCTGCGCAAAGCCGCCAGCACGGACGCGCACCTTCTGTGTCTGGGCTTCACCGTCGGGATCGGGGTTGTCAGTAGGCCCGGGACGAGTGAGTGTGAGTATTTGAGCCGCCGCCTTCAGGACAGAGCCAAGGCAATGGCCCGTAGGGTGCGCCATGTTGGTGAGCGGCCGTAACTAGGGGCCAGCGCTCCGGGTGGTGCCCTCGAAGGAGCCGGATCTGTGTGTACACGTGATTTGATGCCTGCCATCCGGGGTGGGATCCATGTGTACACGTGATAGATGTGGCCCGCCATCCGCTCACAGACAGACAGGCCCCCCGGCCCCCATGCAGAACAAGGTTGCCCACCATTGCTCTAAACTAAACTAAACATCACTGAAGTTTATCGATAGAGGGCTCGTTCTGGTAAATCTTCCCCAGCTCCCTCCCAATCTCTTAAAACATCACAGCCTGCATGGAGGTGGATGCCCTGCTGCACTGCAGGTGAATCTTTGTTCAGGTCATGGAAACGCCTGGGGATCTGCTGTAGAGTTTCCACATCACAAACCATACCTGATCTAATGGCATAGTTTGGGTAAAAGGTGAAAGTTATTTATTCAGTGACATGGATCACTTATGCTTTGTCATTCCCTACAGATGTACCCAATTAAGTGTCCTAGTTACGAAATGAGAGCTGCTGTATCAGGAAATGGGTGATAATAGCAGGGCAGGTTCGAGTCCACACCCTTCAGTTTAACGTTCACTGAGAATCTTCACCCAGGAAAGTGAAACGGGAATGCCAAGTGTGGGGGAGGAACAGGACACGTCTCCAGGCTAATGTTTGCGTTTTATCTATTTATTACATTATTGGTATTGGTTTATTATTGTCACATCAAGAGGGTCAAGAGTGTTTTATTGTCTCGAAATGGAACAATGGCATTTACTTTATTTTAGAGACACAGCATGGAGACAGGCCCTTCGGTCCATCAGGTCTGTGCCGCCCACCGATCATCCCCGTACACCAGCACTATCCTACACATTGGGGACAATTTACAATTTACAGAAGCCAATTAACCTACAAACCGGCACGTCTTTGGGAGTGGGGGAAGAAACCTGAGCACCAGGAGGAAACCCACGCGATCCCAGGAAAAAAGTACAAATTCAGTACAGACAGCACCTGTCGTCAGGATTGTGCCCAGGTCTCTGGTGCTCTAAGGCAGCAACGTTACCAGCCTATTTAAATCCTTACTTGCAGCAGCATGACCATGTACCAAGATACAATGGAAAAACTGTGATATCCAGTCAAATCATCCTATACACGAGTACAATCAGGCAGGGCAAAAGGGAATATGTACAGAGGGCAGAACATAAAGTTGCAGCTGCAGATAAAGTGCAGGTGATTAAGTCCAAGGGTTGAAACGTGATAGGTTTCTTAGACTGCTGACATTATTCTATGATGATCACCTAAGTTCATACCATTGAAAGCAAAATTGGGGGTGGCACATAGAAAATAGGTGCAGGGGTAGGCCATTCGGCCCTTCGAGCCAATGTGATCATCCAAAATCAGTACCCCGTTCCTAGCAATGTTACAAGATTTTGAGATTTTAAAAATCAAGTCTGCAATTTATCCCATCAGATAAAGCATAAAAAGAAGTTTAATTTGCCACCTAATTCACTTTCATATCTTCAGTATTAAAAACTTTATGGCCATTTTCATACTAGGAAATTAGCATCTTGTTCCCCATTGCTTTTCCATTGACTTAACACAAAAGCTGTGATCGAGGACAGTCAAAAGCCCATAACTTTCTTAAAAATTAAGAGAACTTAAAGAAATTTCAGTTATTATAGATTGAAGCATTCTGAAACAAATATGAAACAATCTTACTTGGATGACCTGAAATTAAAGCATATAATTAGTTAGTTACCCAATTGTAGCTAATTACAAAATTCAATTAATAGATCTAAACATCTATCCATTTCTATCCATTTCTTAAGAAAATATTAACATTGTCCAAATAACATTCACACAAGAATTCACAATATAACATGATTTTTAAACCTCATTATCATGAATTTATAGGCCAAATTGAAGGAATTTAGTGTTTAATGCCTGTAAATTAATGGCCATTTAAATCAGCTTGCGAGTGGGATTTTATGGAACGCGATGGATTGGAACGTTGCGGTGAATTTAAACCCCATATCGGCAGGAAAAATACTGCCGGTTCGTATGGGGAATAAATCACCATTTCGCAACATGAAATGTTGATTAAGGTCACCTTAACAAGCAAGTTTATATGTAAAAATAAACGGCTTTCCTTTACCTGTCCCCTACGTAAAATCCGTCCCCGTTGTCGGCGTTCATGGCATTAGAGGCAAATTTTTATTTTACTCCAGCGCTGAAATTGTCGGGCGATTTAAAAAAAAAAAATGCACTTACCGGCAGTCGGAACGAATCTCCAGCAAAAGCTCGCACCCCGAGAAAATATAACTCCGGAAGGCAAGGGAAAACCGCATTTTAACCCCCCCCCCCCCCCCTCAAAGATGCTAAAGCCGCGCACTCGGCCAGTGACAGAACTGCAGCACCGCTGAAGGTAAGTTTTGTAACATACCTACCGTTCCTGCCTTCTCCCCATATCCATTGATTCCGCTAGCCCTAAGAGCTCTATTTAACTCTCTTTTGAAATCATCCAGCGAATTGAACTCCACTGCCTTCTGAGGCAGAGAATTCCACAAATTCACAACTCTCTGGGTGAAAACGTTTTTTCTCATCTCAGTTCTAAATGGCCTACCCTTTCTTCTTAAACTGTGACCCCTGGTTCTGGACTCCCCCAACATTGGGAACATGTTTCCTGCATCTAGCGTGTCCAATCCCTTAATAATTTTATGTTTCTATAAGATTCCCTCCCATCCTTCTAAATTCTGGTGAATACAAGCCTAGTCGTTCTTTCATCATATGACACTCCCGCCATCCTGGGAATCCTCGTGAAACCATGCACTCCCTCAATGTCCTTCTTCAAATTAGGAGACCAAAACTGCACACAATATTCCAGGTGTGGTCTCACCAGGGTCCTGTACAACTGCAGAAGGACCTCTTTGCTCCTAAACTAAAATCCTCTCGCAATGAAGACCAACGTGCCATTCACTTTCTTCACTGCCTGCTGTACCTGCATGCTTACTTTCAGTGACTGATGTACAAGGACACCCAGGTCTCGTTATACTTCCCCTTTTCCTAACCTGACACCATTCAGATAATAATCTGCCTTCTTGTTCTTGCCATCAAAGTGGATAACCTCCCATTTATCCACATTATACTGCATCTGCCCACTCAGCCAACCTATCCAGGTTGCCCTGCATCCTCACAGCTCACACTGCACCCAGCTTTGTGTCATCTGCAAATTTGCTAATGTTACTTTTAATTCCTTCATCTAAATCATTAGTATATATTGTAAATAGCTGCGGTCCCAGCACCGAGCCTTGCGACACCCCACTGATCCGTGCCAGCCATTCGGAAAGGGACCCGTTAATTTCTACTCTTTGCTTCCTGTCTCTCAACCAATTCTCTATCCATGTGAATATCCTATCCCCAGTACCTTGTGCTCTAATTGTGCCCACTAATGTCCTGTGTGGGACCTTATCAAAGGCTTTCTGAAAGTCCAGATACACCACATCCACTGGCTCTCCCTTTTCCATTTTACTTGTAACATCCTCAAAAAATTCCAATTAGTCAAACAAGATTTCCCCTTCATAAATCCATGCTGACTTGAACCGATCCAAATTTGCTATCCAATTGCATCTTTAATAATTGCTTTATTACGTCTCAGTTTAATAATTGCATTATTACTATCACATCTTTAATAATTGACTCCAGCATCTCCCCCACCACCGATGTCAGGCTGACTGGTCTATAATTCCGTTTTCTCTCTCCCTCCTTTCTTAAAATGTAGGATAACATTAGCTGCCCTCCAATCCACAGTAGTGCAGTGCTAGAGTTGCTGCCTTACAGCGCCAGAGACCCAGTTCAATCTGAACTCCGGGTGCTGTCTGTGCAGAGTTTGCACATTCTCCCTGTAACTGCGTGGGTTTCCTTCGGGTGCTCCGGATTCTCCCAACACTCCAAAGACGTGCAAATTTGTAGGTTCATTAGCTTCTACAAATTGTCCCTAGTGTGTAGGACAGAACTAGTGTACAGGGTGATCGCTGGGCGTCGCAGACTCAGTGGGCCGAAGGGCCTGTTTCCATGCTGTACCTTTAATTTAAACTAAAATTGAAACTAAATGACATTGGCAGTATTCTCAACGTAAACTAAACTTTACATATTCAGAAGAAAGACACAAAGTGCTGGAGTAACTCAGCGGGTCAGGCAGTATCTCTGGAGAGAAAGGATGGGTGATGTTTCGGGTCGGAACCCTTCGTCAGATTTCAGGTGTTCGGATTCGGGTTCTGAGCCAAAATGTCACCCGTCCTCTTTCTCAGAGATGCTGCCTGACCCTCTGAGTTACTCCAGCGCTTTGTTTCTATCTTCGGTATAAACCAACATCTGCAGTTCCATTCTTTAGATTTTCAGAACATGCTCAATCGTAGCACAGACTCTGCCACCTAGTGGTTGGGCAATTGGAAGAGCAAGATACATGGTTCTAGCAAACCCCTCACTGCCCACGTACCAGCCCTGGGCTGAAGAGGCAAAGCTGTGTTGCCCGTTGAAATAATAAACACGCTGTCCACATGGGGCACCGCTCTTGTGCCCTAGAGTGCGGTCTGGACTTGGGAAATGGCGCCAAGACCTGGTATGCGGTCTTAGTGGACAATTTCTGTACACTGTGCTGTTCGGGGATTGTGTTTAGGTACGGCCATACTCTACTGAGCTATGTGTAAGAAAATAATTTCAAACACGGGACAATAAAGCACCACTGAGGTGAGAAGGGCCGGGTCCCTTCTTCAATCCCGACCTGAAACGTCGCCTATCCATGATCTCCAGAAATCTCACCTTAAGCCTGTGCCCTGTAGTTTTATAATCCTCTACCCTGGGAAAGACTGTGAGCGTTCACTTTTCCTATTTCCCCACATTTGACCATATCCTCTAAACCCTCCCTATCCTTATATCCAAAAGTCCTTTAAAAGTCACAATTGTTTCAGCTTCTAGAGCTTCCTCTGGCAGCTCATTCCAGGTACACTACCATCTGAGTGAAAATGTTGTCCCTGATGTCCCTCTCTCCCATCTCACCTTAAGCCTGTGCCCTCTAGTTTTAGAAAGACTGTGAGCGCACACCTCAATAAGCTCACTTCTCAGCCTCCGATACTCTAAATCAAAATATTTCAGCCTATCTAACCTCTCCCTAATTTCTTCCCCGCTGTTACCAGACAACTGAACCATTCTATCAAAAACCAGACAGCGGACCTGACCACCCATCTACCCCATTGGAGACATTGGACATTATGTCTTGCACTAAACGTTAATTCCCTTTATCCTGTATCTGTACACTGTGGACGGCTCGATCATGTATTATCCTTCCGCTGACCGGTTAACACACCATAAAAGCTTTTCACTGTATCTTGGTACACGTGACTATAAACTAAACTATAACTCATCTACAAGCCCAGGGGTAACATCTGACTGAAACTCTCCTGCACTCTTTCCAACTTAGTAATTCATGTATTTCCTTTTCCACGTTTTCTGTCCTCCTCACAACTAACCAACCCAATTATTTTTGTTCCAACAACTGTGGTTAAAGTATAGGGAGGTTGCACGGCAGTCGGGTCACGATCCGTGACCTGTACTGTTGCTACGCTACTCCAAGTGGAGTACACGCGATGAACTGCAGGTAAGCACTGACCATTGTTTCCAGTGTAGCGGGCCCTTTAAAACCCGCCGAAATTGTCAATATTTGCGCTGTAAATAATTATGGAAATCGGGATAAGCGTGAGAGACATCTATCCTACTTCATAATTCCAAAAGTGATAAATTAGCTTCAGAAGCGTTTTCTTTTTGCATGTAAAAACCCACTTCAGAACCATGGGCGATTAAAAAAAATTACAGCCAGATTTATCACTTCTGAAACTTTTTAGCCAAAGGAATCAAGAAAAAAACACAAATAATGCCTTACTATTGATGAAATGCAGTGAGCAAATGCGATAATTCCCAATATTTTAAATCTCGATATCTGCACGGCTAATGTTCGCCAAGCACTTTAACTGTTGTTGTCCCTCTCGCTTCTCTTTACCTTCATTTCTCTTCACTTTTGGAACTCTGAAGTAGGATAGATGCCTCTCACGGGTACCCCGACTTCCACAATTATTTACAGCGCAAAAATTCATAATTTTGCTGGTTTTTAACAGGTAGGGAAGTACGCGTTTTGGGTATTAACATATACCGGAAGCTGCTATGTCCTCCAGATGGATTGAGCGGCTCCGTGCGTCAAGCCCTTTGACCCGGTGACCTTACGCGCAACCCCCCCTGTACTCAAACCCGTTTCCAGGTTATCCATATGAAGTTTAGTATACGTGTGCGCTTGCATTTTGGTAAGTCAAAACAGGGCAGGACTTTCATAATTAATAGTAGAGCCCTGGCAGTGTTGTCGAGCAAAGGGAACTAAGAGTACATAAGTATATAATTCCCTGAAAGTGGTGTCACAGGCCATTTAGTTTATTATTGTCATGTGTACCGAGGTACAGTGATAGATGGGAGGTCAAGATCGCTCTCTGGTTGGTGAGAGGACAATTCACTTGCCTGATAACAGTTGGGGGAAAAACTGTCCCTGAATCCAAACGTATGGTCTGGAGCCCATCCCGATTGCTGAACACAAAATGCTGGAGGAACTCAGCGGGACAGGGAGAATCTCTGGAGAGAAGGAATTGGTGACGTTTCGGATCGGGATCCTTCTTCAGAACGTCTCGACTCAAAATGTCACCCATTTCGCCACAGTGATGCTGCCTGTCCCGCTGAGTAACTCCAGCATTTTGTGTCTATCATCACATCTTTCCCCAGCCAACAATGGGCCTGAGGTCAAGAGCCCTGATTTGTTAAACCAGCATCTGCAGTCCCATCCTACACTGATTGCTAGTTACTGATTACAGTGAGAGGAGATGAACAGGGCAAGTTTTTTTTAGAGGATGGTGAGTGCCTGGAACGCGCTGCCGGGAGCGGCGGTGGAGGCAGATACGTTAATGGTATTTAAAATACTTTTAGATAGGCACATGGATATTCAGGGAATGGAGGCATGTGGGTACGTGCAGGTAGGTAAGTGATGATCTTGGCATCATGTTCGGGACAGATATTGTGGGCCAAAGGGCCTGTTCTGCTGCTATATAGTTTGATGAATGCCCAGCAAATAATGACTAGTTTACGGCTACCTGTGACAACACATAGACATCGAGCTAGCTCAGACACCATTGCTTATAATTGACTTCCGTTGAAACATACAGGTCAAAATATAATTTATTTAAGACAAAGGTAGATAAAAATGCTGGAGAAACTTAGTGGGTGAGGCAGCATCTATGGAGCGAAGGGTCGTTTCGGGTCGAGAACCTTCTTCAGACTGGAATGTGCTTCAGTCTGAAGAAGGGTCTCGACCCGAAACGTCACCTATTCCTTCGCTCCATAGATGCTGCCTCACCCGCTGAGTTTCTCCAGCATTTTTATCTACCTCGATTTTTCCAACATCAGCAGTTCCTTCTTAAACATTTATTTAAGATAATGTGTTTACAAACCTGTTACGCTACTGCAAGTAAAGATTTCGATGTTCTGTTGTCGATACGCATGGCAAACACTCTTAAGTCTTGAATTCCACGGTGAGTAGAGAAATAAAGGCAAATTGTTGGCTCTAAACAATCGATGAATGTATTTTTTATTGAAGCCTGGATCTTTAAACGGCGTAGAAGGCCGGAAGTCGCTGAGCCGGTCCCGTGCAGACAACCCCTTCTCGTAGGACCCAGTGAACCGTGGCCTGGAAGGGGGAGCCGCCGAGCCGATGCCTGCTTGTCCCCGAAGACCTGATGGGCGAGGAGAGGAGAGGGAAGTGGGGTCTGGCCTACCACACCCTCCACGACGGCTGTGAGAGGAACAAAGGTGGGCAGGTGAGGAGAGGGACGTGGGTTCACTGAACCATCCACGCGTCCGAGGAAGGCGACAGCTGGAGGCCCTGCAGCAGCCTGGGGCTCGCCTGGAACGGGCACCGCTCATAACAACTAGAACACGGACTGGACTTGGAAAATGGTGCCATAACATGGCGCCTCTTGCATGCGGGATCCGTGGACTGTTTTTGTACACTTGCTAATCGGGGATGTAAGATAATGCCATGTTGCATTTGCATTTGGCAGGTGACAATAAAAGCACCATTAAAACCATTGAAACACACAATATAGATAAAAGAGCAGAAAAATACAAATTGCAATATTTGAAATTTGAGTTTATACAGTTGCAATAAAAACAATCCAAAGAGATTCATATCCATCCGTATTGCATATAAAGGAATTCCAGATGCTAGTTTATTCCACAGATAGACACAAAGTACTGGAGTAACTCGGCGGGTCAAGCATCTCTGGTGAAAAAGGATGAATGACGTTTTGGGTCAGGATCCTTCTTCAGACTGAAAAGTAGAGGGGAGGGAACTGGAGGTAGAAAAATGCCAGAAAATGCCAGCTGGGCCGGCAACAGGTGACCAAGGAAGGGTGGGGTCCATATTGGCTCATTTATGGCTGGGGAAGAGATACAAGGATGCCTTGTCTCCCCTCCCCTCTAATTTCAGTCTGAAGAAGGGCCCTGACCCATCCCTTTTCTCCAGAGATGCTGCCTGCCCCATTGAGTTACTCCAGCATTTTGTGTCTATCTGTTCACCTGTAATGCTTTGGGTTAAATGACAATGTTAGTAAATTGGACACTGCTTCCTGCATTCCTGTCAAAATAAAATGCTCCCTTGACATAACAGGTGGGTCTGGTGGAGACAGTACGTTTCAGCGTGGCAATTATACTTCCAGTATATAAACAGTTTCCATGCAGGAGAGGCTGGGATTTTTTTAATATCATTGGAGTGTAGAAGGCTGAGGGGTGGCCTTATTTAGGTGAACAATATCATGAGGGGCACAGATGAAATGAATGCTCACAGCCTTTTTACCCCAGGATGGAGGATTCTAAAACTAGAGGTCACAGGCCACAAAGAGAGGGGAGAGATTTAAGATGGACCTCAGGGGCAACATTTTCACTCAGTCCGTATCTGGAACGAGCTGCCAGAGGAAGCTGCAGAAGCGGATACAATTGCAACTTATAAAAACAGTTGGACAGATATACGGATAGGAAGGGCTCAGAGGGATATTGGCCACATGCAGGCAAATGGGACTAGCCCAGAATGCCAACTTGGTTGGCATGGGCAAGGTGGGCTGAAGGGCCTGTTTCTGTGCTGTACAGCTCAATTACGCTAAATACATGCAGCCTGCAGTTTATGGATTCTGCCAAAGAATTGATGCAGTCCATAATGAAACGCTAAGTACATCAAAATGCTCCTGGAAAATCATGCAGAACAGAAATTAATAAAACATTCCACTGTCAAATGAAAATGTGAGCATGGGAATGTAAATTAAAGCCTTCTTAGCACAGTTTTTAAAAGCCGAAACAAAGCAGATGCCCTTGCTAGTTTTCAAGATATTGTCACTGGATCTTTCGTTCAATCTGCAAGTGTATACACGGTCTCAGTTTGTTTGACAGTTCAACCCCATTCACTGTCGCACTGGGAGTAACAGCCAATAATTCTGTGCTTGAACTTACAATCTTCTAACTCGAGGGGAGACTGTGGACTTCTAGACTTAGGAGATACAGCGGGGATACATGCTCTTTGGCCCGCTGAGTGAGCACCGGCCAGCGATCGATCACCCCGTACATCAGTCCTATACACGAGGCACAATTTACAGAATCGTTTGAAAGGACGGCACAGTGGCACAAAGGTAGAGCTGCTGCCTCACAGCACAGGAGAGCTGGGTTTGCTCCTGGCCTCGGGTGCTGTCAGTGTGGAGCTTGCACAAGCTCCCTGTGCCCATGTGGGTTACCTCCGGGTGCTCCAGCTTCTTCCCACGTCCCAGTGGATGTGAAAGTGGGATAACATAGAACTAGTGTGAACGGGTGAAAGATGGTCGGTGTGAACACGTTGGTCTGAAGGGCATGTTTCCATGTCGTATTGCTAGAAACCAAATAACATGTTGCTGAAGAGGTGTAAAGTGTCACTGACTTGTAAATCAGTTATAACCAATATTGGTTATAACCTTATAATATATTATACCATCATAATATATTTATATATATATATATATATATATAAAATCACTAATATATTGTAATATTAATGTTCATGTCATAGACGCATAATTGGGCCATTCGGCCCATCGAGTCTACTCCGCAATTCAATCATGGCTGATCTATCTTTCCCGTTCAACCCCATTCTCCTGCCTTCTCCCCATAACCCTCTACCCCCTTACTAATCAAGAATCAGTCAACTCCGCTTTAAAAATACCCAATGACTTGTCCTCCACAGCCATCTGTTGCATAAAATCCATAGCTTCGCCATGATATAACCAAGAAAAAGGGTGAAAAGGAAGCAGATATTTCAGGCAGATTTTCAAGAAGTTTAATTGAACATTGGATGGGGTGCATCACTGTGTCTGCAGTGCGATCAGACCTCCGTCCTGTGCAGTGTTGTACGAGCCACAGCCGCTGCACTTCAGACCCAACACGTGGAACGGGGCGGTACTGTGAAGCTGGCAGTCGTTGCACATGATCTACGGGAGGGAATCACACACATAATGGCAGTCGTTGCAGCAGGATGACAGAAGGTGACGTGTATGTACAAGCCTGCGTTTACAACTATAAAACTGTCCATAATAATCCAAACAAATCTTTCAACTTTAGAGATACTGTGTGGAAACAGGCCTTTCAGCCCAAGTCATCCATGCTGACCAAGATGCTGCATCTAAGCTCGTCCTATTTAGAAACATAGAAAATAGGTGCACGAGTAGGCCATTCGGCCCTTTGAGCCAACACCGCTATTCAATATGTTCAAGACTGATCATCCAAAACCAGTACCCTGTTCTGGCTTTTTCCCCATATCCCTTGATTCCCTTAGCCCTAAGAGCTAAATCTAACTCTCTCTTGAAAACATCCAGTGCAGCCTGCAATAGCCCCATATCCCTCTAAAACATTCATATCCATGTACCTATCCAAGTCTTTTAAATGTTGTTATAGTAACTGCCTCAACTACCTCCTCTGGCAGCTCATTCCATATACCCACCACCCTCTGTAAAACAGACTCCCCCCGAATAAATTCCCCTCATGATCTTATACACCTCCATAAGATCATCCCACATCCTTCTGCGCTCCAAGGAATAAAGACCTAGCCTGCCCAACCTCTCCCTGTAGCTCAGACCCTTGATTCCTGGCAGCATCCTCGCAAATCGTCACTGCATCCATTCCATTTGAATGGCATCTAATGCCACGGTGACTAAAAGCACAACCCAATACTCCAAAGTGCTGATGGCTCCAAAACATTTAGTTTTAGAGATAAGAGTATGGAAGCAGACCCTTGAGCCCTCCGAGTCCGCGCTGACACACAATCACCCGTTCACTAGTTTGATCTTACAGATTGTGGCAATTTATGGAAGCAAATTAACCCACAAACCCGCTCGTCTTTGGGATGTGGGAGGAAACCGGAGTAACTGGGAAAAACCCATGAAGTCACAGGGAGAACATGCAAACTCCACACACCCAGGATCGATCCCTGGTCTCTGCTGCTGTGAGGCAGCAACTCTACCGCTGCGCCACTCTGCCGCCTCTATTTTTATTTGTTTTCCGGTGCCAAATAAATGCACCATCCCTCAGTGCAAGCGCCGGGACTGAGTCAGTGGAGTGAAACTAAATCCACCATGATATGGTTCAAGAGGGGAGATCAGATGTTATTACTGACACCAAAGTTTCGTAACAGTGAAACCCTAGAAGGTCATATACAGTGAAGAATTAAATTGGCTTCCTCCATTGCCAGAGTGAGGCCACGTGCAAACTGGAGGAACAGCACCTCATATTCCGCTTGGATAGCTTACAACCCAAAGGTACGAACATTGTATTCTCCAATTTCAAACAATACCCCCCTCTATTTTCCCCTGATCCTACGCTGGTGTGAACATATTTCTCCCACCACCCCAGTCACCTTGCTTTTTTAGACTTTACTTTAAAGATGCAGCATGGAAACAGGCCCCTCGACCCACCGAGTCTGCACTGACCAGCCGACAATCACCCCGTATGCTAGCATTATCCTTCACACTAGGGACAATTTGCAATTTACAGAAGCCAATTAACCTACATCTTTGGAGTGTGGGAGGAAACTGGAGCACTCAGTGAAAACCCATGCAGTCACAGGTAGAACGAACAAACTCCGTAAGGGCAGCACCCCTAGTCAGGATCGAACCCGAGTCTCTGATGCTGTGAGGCAGCAACTCTTCTGCTGCGCTACCGTTCCACCCTCAAGCTTTGCCTGTACACCCATCTCCCATCCGAGTCCCCCATTTCCCTTTCTCTTCTCTCCCCTCCTTTTCCCACTATCCCTCTCTCTGGCTTTATATTTCACTCTTCCTTCTCTCCTTATCTCACACCATTTTGTCTCCTTTTCAACTCGAGCATTTGTCACTTGCTCCACCCATCTGCCAGATCTACCCCTCCCCCCCCACCTGCATCCACCTATCACTTGCCATGATTTGTCCGACACCACACCTCTCTTTACAAGTTTTCTGCACCACTCCCCAGTCCATCAGTAAGCAAAAATAACATCGAAGGTAGACACAAAAAGCTGGAGTAACTCAGCGGGCCAGGCAGCATCTCCGGAGAGAAGTAATGGGTGACATCTCAGGTTAAGACCCTTCTTCAGACCTGAAACGGCACCCATACCTTCTCTCCAGAAATGCTGCCTGACCCGCTGAGTTACTCCAGCATTTTGTGTCTATCTTCGGTTTAAACCAGCATCTGCAGTTCTTTCCTACACTAAAATAACATCTGTCCATTTCCCTCCACAGATGCTGCCTGACCAGCTGAGATCCTCCAGCAATTTGTGTTTCCAACATTTGCAGTTTCTTTGTGTCTGCAGAACTAAACTTTAAATTTGTTTCGCCCGGGCATTAGGTTTGCCGCTTTAAATGTTGCCTGGAGTTAATGCAGACACGATCACAGTGGTTGTGTATAATTCAGCTCTTACCTTAACAGCCATGTTCAGGTAGTCTGTTGGCATGGGGGTCTGGGCTATTTCAGAGTCCAGCTCTTCCCAGTATTTAGTCATGTCGGTAGCAGACCTCATACACAGAGGGCACCGATATGCTCTGAAACAACAGTCACACAGATATAGCTTGCATGGGGCAGTCACAGCATGCATTACTCTGCATTGCACTGCAGTCGGAGTTGTTTAGTTTGGTTAAGTTTACAGATACAGCGCGGAAACAGGACCTTCGGCCCACGGAGTCCACGCCGACCAGTGATTCCCATACTTGTACTATCCTACACACTAGGAACAATTTACAGTCTATCAAGTGTGCGGGAAACCGAAGCACCTGGAGAAAACCCACATGGTCACGGGGAGTACAAACTCTAGTGCTGTAAGGCAGCAACTCTACCGCTGTGCCACAGTTTAGTTTAGTTTACATAGAACAGTACAGCACAGTAGCAAACCCTTTGGTTCACAGTGCCCAACAGGATGCCAAGATCAACCTTTATCTTCCTGCACATAACCCGAAAGGACACAAAGTGCTGAGTAATTCAGCGGGTCAGGCAGCATCTGTGGAGAACATGGACACAGAGTGCTGGAGTAACTCAGCGGGTCAGGCAGCATCTGTGGAGAACATGGACACAGAGTGCTGGAGTAACTCAGCGGGTCAGGCAACATCTGTGGAGAACATGGACACAGAGTGCTGGAGTAACTCAGCGGGTCAGGCAGCATCTGTGGGGAACATGGACACAGAGTGCTGGAGTAACTCAGCGGGTCAGGCAGCATCTGTGGAGAACATGGACACAGAGTGCTGGAGTAACTCAGCGGGTCAGGCAGCATCTGTGGAGAACATGGGCACAGAGTGCTGGAGTAACTCAGCGGGTCAGGCAGCATCTGTGGAGAACATGGACACAGAGTGCTGGAGTAACCCAGCGGGTCAGGCAGCATCTCTGGGGAACATGGACACAGAGTGCTGGAGTAACCCAGCGGGTCAGGCAGCATCTGTGGAGAACATGGGCACAGAGTGCTGGAGTAACTCAGCGGGTCAGGCAGCATCTGTGGGGAACATGGACACAGAGTGCTGGAGTAACCCAGCGGGTCAGGCAGCATCTCTGGGGAACATGGATAGATGAAGTTTTGGGTCGGGACCTTTCATCAAACTTAATTGTACTCATTTAATTGTATCTGATTTATGTCATTAAATATGGGTGAGGTGGTGTTAAACTGGAGGGAGACAAATGTTGTGCCTCTATTTAAGAAGTGCTACAGTATTAAACTTGGGAACTACAGGCCAGTGAGTCTAACATCTGTGGTCGGAAAGATATTAGGGAGTATGAGGGATATACATGCATTTAGATGGACAGTGGCTGATTAGGGGTAGTCAGCAAGGTTTTGTAAGTAGGAGATTATGTCTCACAAATCTTATTGGGTCTTTTGAGGATGTGACCCAAAAGGGTGATGAGGGCAGAGGTGTAGACGTTATATATGTAAGGAGGAACTGCAGATGCTGGTTTGAACCGAAGATAGACACAAAAAGCTGGAGTAATTCAGCGGGACAGGGAGCATCTCTGGAGAGAAGGAATGGGTGATGTTTCGGGTTGAGACAGTCTGAAGAAAGGTCCCGACCCGAAACGTCACCCATTCCTTCTCTCCAGAGATGTTGCCTGTCCTGCTGAAGTACCCCAGATTTTTATGTCTATAGACATTATATATATGGACTTCAGCAAAGTATTTGACAAGGTTCCTTGTGGTAGGCTGCTCTGGAAGGTTAGATTGCATGGAATCCAAGGAGAGATAGTTGAATGGATAGAAAATTGGATTTGTGGAAGGAACCAGAGGATGGTGGTACAAAGTTGATTCTCGGACTGGAGGCATGTGAATAGTGGTGTGCCTCAGGGTTCGGTGTTGGGCCTATTGCTGTTTGTCATCTACATCAATGATTTGGATGAGAACGAACAAGGCATGATTAGGATGTTTGCAGATGATACTAAAGTGGGTGATAGAAAAGATGGTTGTCAAAAATTGCAGCAATGTGAGTTTGAGTCAAGTTGAGTTGAGTTTATTGTCACTTGTACTGAGGTACAGTGAAAAGCTTTTGTTGATCTTGATTGACCGGTTGGGCAGGTGGGTTAACGAATGGTTTATTGAGTTTAAGAAAGAGAAGTGTGAGGTATTGAATTTTTGGAAGTCTAACAAGGGCAGGACCTATACAGTGAATGGCAGGGCTCTGGGGGGTATTATAGAGTAGAGGGGTCGAGGAGTGCAGGTACATAGTTCCTTGAAGGTGGCGGCACAGGTGGTCAAGGAGGCTTCTGGCACATTGGCCTTCATCAGTCAGAGTATTGAGTATAGAAGTTAGGAGGACTTTTTACCGTTGTACAAGGCATTGGTGAGACTACACTTAAGAGTATTGCATTCAGTTTTGTTCACTGAAGATGTAAAGCCGGAATGGATGCAGAAACGATTTACAAGGACGTTGCCAGGACTCGAGGGCCTGAGCTATAAGGAGAGTTTGGGCAACAAGGACTATTCTTTGGAGCACAGGAGGATGAGGGGTGATCTTATAGAGGTGCCCAAGATCATGAGAGGAATAGCTCAGGAAAATGCTCTGAGTCTTTTACCCAGAGTAGGTGAATTGAAATCCAGAGGACATAGGTTTAATGTGATGGGGGAAAGATTTAATGGGAACCATTATATACAAAGGTAGTAAGTTTATGGAATAAGCTGCCCGAGGAGGTAGTTAAGGCAGGTACTATCACAACGTTTAAGAAACATTTGGACAGGTACATGGAGAGGACAGGTTTAGAGGGATATGGGCCAAACGCGGGCAGGTGGGAGTTGAGTAGTTGGGGTATTTTGGTCAAAGTAGGTTAGTTGGGCCGATGGGCCTTTCACGCTGTATGTGACTATGACTATAAAATAGAAACTCACCCTTTATTAAACAGCATTTCATGGCAAGTCCTGGAGAGAAAAACAAAAAGCAAATACATTTCTCCATTAAAATTCACAAAGTCCAATTTTAATTAGTAGCCACATTTGACTGGTAAATTGGATAATTGCATTCATTTTCCATATAAAGTCAATCATGTTCAGTATAAAGTCGATCACTGTTTCATTTTATTTAGTTCAGAGATATACCGTGGCAACGCGCCCTTTGGTCCATAGAGCCCGTGTCGATCACGATCACGTATGTGACTTGACTTGACCCATACACTGGCTCTATCCGAGACACTAGGAACAATTCACCGGATGAAACCCACACGGTCACAACGAGAGAGTACAGATTCCGTACAGACAGTACCAGTAGTTAGGATCCAACCCAGGTGTCCAGCGCTGTAATGCAGCAACTCTGCCGCTGCACGTCCTTGTTATAGAGTCAGGTCAATGGATATTTTTAAGGCGGAGATTGATAGGTCCTTGATCAGCAAGGGTGTCAGGGGTTATGGGGAGAAAGGCAGGGGAATGGGGTTGAGAGGGAACGATAGATCAGCCATGATTGAATGGTGGGGTAGACTTGATGGGCTGAATGGCCTAATTCTGCTCCTGTAATTTATGAACATGAACTGGCTGTTGCAATAAAATGGATATTGCACAAAGATAGTGTCTTGCATGAGAGCCACTTTGGCACAGCCAAGAGATTCAAGGTGCCAAAGAAATGCAAGGCTTTCTGGCTTTTAATTACCTAATGGAAACTTGAATGACCCAATGAAGGGGCATTTCAGAATCACATGAATCAGGAAGTGACCGTCCAAGCCATCGTGCCTGCACTACCTCATTCCAATAATCCCGTAAAACTTTCCTTTAGAAATGCAGCAAACCTTTGCTCTTAACGGACCCCTTTCTAATCAATTTTGGTTATAGCGGACACCTGCCGATGCCATCCTGGTTTCCAAAGCAAACCCCCCCAGCGCACCAGCGAGCCCTTCCTTATCTCATGGTCCCATTGCTCACAATGTACCTCCCGGTGACAGCGCATTCTTCGGGCTGCCGCCACCAACAGGGCGTGCTCAGTCACAGTGGGACTCCTTCCCCTCTCACCTACTGCCGCTTCCGCAGTTCTTTGTTTCAACTACATACAATATCCTACTCGATTACAGTGGACAATCGGCAATAACGGACACCATCCCCCCTCTCTCCCTCCACCACGGTCTCTTATAATGAGTGTTTACTGTACTTTCCAACTCCCCCTAAAAGGTTCCCGAATCTACATCCACCACCATTTTAAAGAGCGCGTTCCAGAACTCCACAACTCATTAGGTAAAAGAATTCCTGTCTTCTTGTCCGCCCTATTTGTCCTCTTCATTAAATGATCTCTCGAGGAAAATAGCACAAGCCTCTCTATATAAATGGATGTTCCTCATTCCTGAGCCATCCTGTCAAATTTTCCACGCAACCTCCCCAAGGCCTTGGCATCTTTTCCAAGTCTGCAGGACAGAGGATTTTGCCCAGAGTAGGAGAATCAAGAACCAGAGGTTTAAGGGGAGGCGGGAGGAAGATTTAATAGGGACCTGAGGGGTAACATTTATTTTTACACAAAGGGTGGTAGGTATATGGAACGAGTTGCCAGAGGAGATAGTTGAGGCAGGTACTATAACAATATCTAGGATACATTTAGACAGGATAGGATAGGCTTAGAGGGATATGGGCCAAATGTAGGCAGGTGGGACGAGTGTGGATGGAGCATGCTGGTCGGCGTGGACAAGTTGGGCCGAAGGGCCTGCTTCCACACTGACTCGGAACTGAGCATAAAACTCCAGTTGAATCTGAATCACGGGTTTGACACTCTGCTTGAACTATACCTTCAAATCATTGGAACTTCCTCCCTACCTTGGGAAGCATCCTGTCTGGGTATAATCACAACTTGGTTTGGCAACAGCTCTGCCCAAGAAATTGCAGATGTCGCTCAATCCATTATACAGACCAGACTCCCACCATCGACTCCATCTACACTTTACGCTGCCCAAGGGAAAGCAGCGAACATAATCTGGAACCACTCGCCCCCTGATCATTCCCTCTTCTCCTCTCTCCCGTCGGGCAGGAAATACAAAAGCTTGAAAGAAAGTATCATCAGATCAGGAACAGCTTTTTCCACGCTGTTATCAGATTACTGAATATGACTCTATTAGTGATGACAAAGTTACACAGAACATAACGCACTCTGACAAATTCTAGCCCATAATTTCTCTCTCTCTGCACACAACAGATCATTAGATAGTACCCTGTGCTAGGTCTTGTCTTAAGCAGCAAAGTGAATCCAAATTATGAGCTTCAGAGTTTATCCTAGTTTCCAGATATGGAAAATTCAATTAACACACTTCATTCGACTGCTTTGGTGTCACCTCCTGCACCCACACACAACTGACTGACTTCATTCATTTCACCACCAACTTCCATCCGGCACTCAAATACACTTGGACCATTTCCGACACTTCCTACCATTCCTTGACCTCACCATCTCTATTGCAGGTGATACGCTCCTGACCGACATCCACTACAAACCTACTGACTCCCACAGCTACCTGGACTACTCTTCCTCCCACCCTGCTTCCTGTAAGGACTCCATCCCCTATTCCCAATTCCTCCGTCTACGCCGCATCTGCTCCCAGGATGAGGTGTTCCACACCAGGTCATCACAAATGGCCTCATTCTTCAGAGAACGGGGATTCCCCTCCCCCACTATTGATGAGGCTCGCACCAGGGTCTCCTCCATACCCCGCAACACTGCCCTCGCTCCCCATTCCCCCACTCGCAAACAGGGCAGAGTCCCCCTGGTCCTCACCTTTCACCCCACCAGCCGGCAAATACAACATATAGTCCTCCGCCAGTTTCGCCACCTCCAACGTGACCCCTCCACCCGC
This sequence comes from Okamejei kenojei, assembly GCA_035221665.1. Taxonomy (NCBI): domain Eukaryota; kingdom Metazoa; phylum Chordata; class Chondrichthyes; order Rajiformes; family Rajidae; genus Okamejei; species Okamejei kenojei. The sequence continues at coordinate 4,138,857 of CM069131.1, forward strand.
CACATCTTCCCATCTCCCCCCCTGTCTGCCTTCCGCAAAGACCGCTCCCTCCGCAACTCCCTTGTCCATTCTTCCCTCCCCTCCCACTCTACCCCTTCCCCGGGCACTTTCCCTTGCAACCGCAAGAAAATGCAACACTTGTCCCTTCACCTCCCCCCTCCACTCCTTTCAGGGACCCAAGCAGTCCTTCCAGGTCCGACAGAGGTTCACCTGCACCTCCTCCAACCTCATCTACTGCATCCGCTGCTCCAGATGCCAGATGATCTATATCGGTGAGACCAAAGCGGAGGCTTGGCGATCGCTTCGCCGAACACCTCCGCTCGTCCGCAATAACCAACCCGACCTCCCGGTGGCTCAGCACTTCAACTCCCCCTCCCATTCCACATCCGACCTCTCGGTCCTGGGCCTCCTCCACGGCCAGAGTGAGCAACACCGCAAGCTGGAGGAACAGCACCTCATATTCCGCTTGGGGAGTCTGCATCCTCTGGGCTTGAATATTGAATTTTCTCAATTCTGTTAACCCTTGCTGTCTCCTCCCCTTCCCACCTCTCCCTCAGCCCTCGGGCCCTGACATTCCCTCTATCTCTATCTCCCTCCCCCACCCCAGTCGCACCAGCTTCTCATTTTCACACCACAAACAGCTTACAATGGCTTGTTCCCTTTATCACCGATACTTTTTTGCATATCTTTCACTCATTGTTCCTTATCTCTCCACATCACCGTCTATATCTCTCGTTTCCCTGATCTCTGACCAGTCTGAAGAAGGGTCTCGACCCGAAACGTCGCCTATCTCCTTCGCTCCTTAGATGCTGCTGCACCCGCTGAGTTTCTCCAGCTTTTTGTGTACCCTCATTCCTAATATACTTCTATTAGTTCAACGAAGTTAAGAGGAAAATAGCAAGGAATTTCAGCTACATAGTCACACCAAAGTGACCAATTAAAGAAGCAGCCATTCAGGCAAGTCACATTCATGCAAGGAATTCCAATGTAGAACTCAAATCAGGAGCGTTAGAACCACAAATGTAGAAACAAGGAACTGCATATGCTGGCTTACATAAAAAGACACAAAGTGCTGGAGTAACTCAGCCAGTCAGACTGCAACTCCGGAGAACATGGATAAGTGACATTTTGGGCGTGGACCATTCTTTGAAGAAGAGCTCCGAACCAAAACGTGGCCTATCCATGTTCTCCAGATGTGTTGCCTGAGCCTCTGTTACTCCAACACCTTGCATCTTTTTGGGGGATAGAACCACAGGCAAGCAGGCACGAGGGTGGATAGGCTGGGACTTTTTTCTTTGGAACGTAAGAGGCTGAGGGGTGACCTTATTGAGGTGGACAAGATCATGAGGGGCACTCATAAACTGAACGCTCTTTTACCCAGGGTAGAGAATTCTAAAACTAGAGAACATAGACTTAAGGTGAGAGGGGAGAGATTTCAGCGAGAGCTCAGGGACAATATTTTCCGAGGCTAGTCCCTATCTGGAATGAGCTCCCAGAGGAAGCTATAGAAGCAGATACAATTACAACTTAAAAAAAAAACTATTGGACAGATATTTGGATTGGAAGGAAGATAGATACAAAATGCTGGAGTAACTCAGAGGGATATGGGCCAAATGCAGACAATGGGGCAGGCCAGGAATGCCAACTTGGTTGCATGGACATAGTAGGCAAAATGGCCTGTTCCCATGCTCTGACTATGCCTTTAACAAACTAGTTTCATGAATGGAAGGTAGACAAAAGTGCTGGAGAAACTCAGCGGGTGAGGCAGCATCTATGGAGAAAAGGAAATAGGCAACGATTGGGGCCGAAACCCTTCTTCAGACTGAATGAATGAATGTAGGTCACACAGGACCACAGACCAGAATACACCTTTGCTCAAATCACCACTTAGTTAAAATTAGAAGTTAGTTCACCTACCTGTGAAGAAGATGTCCGCAGTCCAGGACAAGAGCTCCAATGCGGGAAGTGTGAATGTCCTGATGCAGTAAAAATGAGAGAGTCAGGAGAATTACAAAACAAAGGGTCAAGCGTAAGGACTAAAATTCCCAAATGTCCTGTCTAGGGGCAGTACAGCTGGCAAGGCTGCTGCTCACAGCACCAGAAACCCAGGTTCAGTCTTGGACTCGGGTGCTGTCTGTGTGGAGCTTTCACATTCTTCCTGTGACCACATGGGCTTCCCCAAGGTGCTCTGCTTCCCTCTCAAATCCCAAAGACGTGGGGGTTTGTAGGTTATTTGCCCCCTATCAATCTCCCCTAGTGCATAGGGAGTTTGAGTTTAGTTTTTGCCACGTGTACCGAGGTACAGTGAAAAGCTTTTGTTGCGTGCTAACCAGTCCGCGGAAAGACAATACACGATTACCATCGAGCCATTCACAGTGTACAGATACATAATAGAGGGAAAAGCGTAAATAGCGTTTAGTGCAAGATAAAGCCAGTAAAATCTGATCAAAGTTAGTCCGAGAGTCTCCAATGTGACAGATAATGGTTCAGGACTGCTCTCTAGTTGTTGGCAGGATGGTTCAGTTGCCTGATAACAACTGGGAAGAAACTGTTCCTAAAAATGGAGATATGCATTTTCACACTTCGATACATTTTGCCCAGTGGGAGAGGGGAGAGGGGTGTGGCCAACATGTGACTGGTCCTTGATTATACTGCTGGCCTTGCCAAGACAACGTGAGGTATAATTGGAGTCAATGGAAGGGAGGTTGGTTTGTGTGATGGTCTGGGCTGCGTCCACAATTTGCTGCAATTTCTAGTGGTCTTGGATGGAGCAGTTAGTTCCCAAACCATGCTGTGGTGCATCCCAATAAAATGCTCTCTACAACGCATCTGTAGTGAATGAGAAGGTGGGATAACATATAACTGGTGTGAATGGGCGTGGACTCGAAGGGCCTGCTCCCACACTGTGTCTATAAACTAACTAAAACAGAAGGTTTTAGAAGGTACACAAATCGCAAACGACATTTATGCTTTAGGCCCAAATGCTTAATTCATCAATTGTATACGGAATGGCTATGATTAAGTGCCCAGTGGTCAGATCTGAAATGTAGAAAATATTTATAGCTAGCAGACCAAATGGCAGTTGCATCTTCAACAAAGATTTTGATCTTACCTCCATGCACACAGGACAATTCTGTCTTGAAACGTTTTCAACACACTGAAGGGGAAAGAAGCCCAGAGTCAGAGTTCAAATACCATTAATTGTAAAGCAATTAATAGCAGGGAAAGGTTAAACATACCAAGGATAAATACTCTAAGGTAGACAAAAATACTGGAGAAACTCAGCGGGTGAGGCAGCATCTATGGAGCGAAGGAAATAGGCGACCCGAAACGTTGCCTATTTCCTTCGCTCCATAGATGCTGCCTTACCCGCTGAGTTTCTCCAGCCTTTTTGTCTACCTTCGATTTTCCAGCATCTGCAGTTCCTTCTTAAACAAAGGATAAATACTCTGATCAATTAGTGACTGACTCCAACATTTAATAAAGATTAATAACACTTTGCTATGAACCCCAGACCAGGTTGAGGTACTGGTATTTCTTTTCATGTGTACCAACTTTTATTTTTTGGTCACCAGTATAGGAAAGATGTTGTCAAACTGGATAGAGTGCAGAGAAGATTTACGAGGATGTTGCCAGGACTCGAAGGCCTGAGATACAAGGAGAGGTTGAGCAGGCTAGAACTTTATTTCTTGGAGTGAAGGAGCATAAGGGGTGATCTTGTAACGGTGAACAGAATTATGAGGGGAATAGACAGGGTAAATCTCCCCAGAGTAGGGGAATCAAGAGCATACATTTCAGGTGAGGGGAGAAAGATTTAATAGGAATCCAAGGGGAACTTTTTTACACAAGGATGGTGGATATATGCAACGAGCAGCCAGAGGAGGTGGAGGGAGGTACTATCATAACGTTTAAGAAACATTTGGATAGGTACATGGATAGGATAGTGTCAGAGAGATATAGACCAAACGCAAGCAGGTGGGACTTGTGTAGATGGGGAACGTTGGTCTGTGTGGGCAAGTTGGGCCAAGGGGCCTGTTTGACATTTACATAACAGGAGACTGAACATTAGGGAAGGCAGGACATAGGAAACAAAGGTTCAATACTAGAAAGATGGAGGACCCAGAGGGGAGGTGGAATCCGAAGGCACGGCCTGGGGGAATGGTGGGGACAGACAGTCTCACAACATTTCTATAGCCAATGAGCACTTGAATCACCAAGACACAAGCTGCAGGCCCAGTACTGGAAATGTTTACTTTAGTTTAGTTTATTACCACTTGTACTGAGGTATTGTGTAACACTTTTATTTTGTTGCACGCTATCCAGTCAGCAGAAAGACTATACATGATTACAATCGAGCTATATACAGTGGCTTCCATAATGTTTGGGACAAAGACCCATCATTTATTTATTTGCCTCTGTACTACACAATTTGAGATTTGTAATAGCAAAAATCACATGTGATTAAAGTGCACATTGTCAGATTTTATTAAAGGGTATATTTATACATTTTGGTTTCACCATGTAGAAATTACAGCTGTGTTTATACATATTCCCCCCCATTTCAGGGCACCATAATGTCTGGGACACATGACTTCACAGGTGTTTGTAATTGCTCAGGTGTGTTTAATTGCCTCCTTAATGCAGGTATAAGGGAGCTCTCAGCACCTAGTCTTTCCATCACCTTTGGAAACTTTTATTGATGTTTATCAACATGAGGATCAAAGTTGTGCCAATGAAAGTCAAAGAAGCCATTATGAGACTGAGAAACAAGAATAAAACTGTTAAGAGACATCAGCCAAACCTTCGGCTTTCCAAAATCAAGTGTTCGGAACATCATTAAGAAGAAAGAGAGCACTGGTGAGCTTACTAATCGCAAAGGGACTGGCAGGCCAAGGAAGACCTCCACAGCTGATGACAGAAGAATTCTCTCTATAATAAAGAAAAATCCCCAAACACCTGTCCGACAGATCAGAAACACTCTTCAGGAGTCATGTGAGAATTTGTCAATGACCACTGTCTGTAGAAGACTTCATGAACAGAAATACAGAGGCTACACTGCAAGATGCAAACCACTAGTTAGCCGCAAAAATAGGATGGCCAGGTTTTAGTTTGCCAAGAAGTACTTAAAAGAGCAACCACAGTTCTGGAAAAAGGTCTTGTGGACAGATGAGATGAAGATTAACATATCAGAGTGATGGCAAGAGCAAAGTATGGAGGAGAGAAGTCACTGCCCAAAATCCAAAGCATACCACCTCATCTGTGATACACGGTGGTGGGGGTGTTATGGCCTGGGCATGTATGGCTGCTGAAGGTACTGGCTCACTTATCTTCATTGATGATACAACTGCTGATGGCAGTAGCATAATGAATTCTGAAGTGTATAGACACATCCTATCTGCTCAAGTTCAAACAAATGCCTCAAAACTCATTGGCCGGCAGTTTATTCTACAGCAAGACAATGATCCCAAACAAAGGAGTTTTTAAAAGCTAATAAATGGTCAATTCTTGAGTGGCCAAGTGCAAGTGAACCTCCGTCTCACCTGTAAGGACTGTCGGGGTCCTTGGACGGAGTTGAGGGAGGATGGGGTGAAAGGTAAGGACAATGGGTAGTCTGTCCCTTTTGCCACTGGGGGGAGGGGGAGCAAGGGTGGAGCTGCGGGATATCGAGGAGACCTTTGTGAGGGCCTCATCTATGATGGAAGAGGGGAACCCCCTTTCCCTATAGAATGAGGACATCTCAGATGTTCTGGTATGGAAAACCTCATCTTGGGCGCCGATGCGGTGTAGACGGAGGAAATGGGAGAATTGGGAGGAATTGATAGTTTTTGTAGGAGGCAGGGTGGGAAGAAGTGTAGTCTAGATAGCTGTGGGGGTCAGTAGGTTTATACTAGATGTCAGCCAATAGTCTATTTCCTACGATGGAGACGGTGAGATCATGAAACGGTACGGAGATGATTGAGGTGGTCCAAGTGAATTTGAGTGCAGGATGGAAATTAGAAGTGATGTTAATGAATGTTGTGAGTTCTGCGTGGGTGCAGGAGGTAGCCCAGATGCAGTCGTCCATGTAGTGGAGATAGAGTTTGGGGATAGGGCCAGTGTACGCCTGGTACATTCAACGTACTTTACAAAGAGGCAGGCATAGCTGTGGCCCATACGAGTGTCCATGGCTGTGCCTTGGATTTGGAGGAGGTGGAAGGAGAATTTGTTAAGAATCAGGACCAGCTCTGCTAGGCGGTGGCGAGTGTTGGTGGAGAGAAATTGGCTGCTTCTGCGGTCGAGGAAGAAATGGAGGGCTTTAAGACCTTCCTGGTGGGGGAATGGAGGTGTACAGTGACTGAACGTCCATAGTAAAGAAGAGGGATTGGGGGCCCGGAAAACTGGTCATTGTTGAGACGAAAGGCGTGTGAGGTGTCTTGGACATAGATAGGGAGGGATTGGCCCAGGAGGGATAGGATAGAGTAGAGGTATGTGAAAATGAATTCAGTGGGACGGGAGCAGGCAGAAACAAAGGGTCTGCCAGGACAGTTGTGTTTATGGATTTTGGGGAGAAGGTAAAACCGTGCAGTGTGGGGCTGGGAAACGGAAGGTTGGAAGCTATAGAGGGCAGACAGCTGGAAGTGAAAATCAGAAATGGTCGTTGAGATTAAGGCCTGGTGCTTAGCTGTGGGGTCATGGTCCAAAGATTAAGGCCTGGACTCAGTGCAGTAGAGTTCAGAGCGCTAGACTACCACGGCACCTCCCTTGTCGGCGGGTTTGATTATAATGTCAGGGTTGCTGCAGAGTGAGCGGAGGGCTGTACGTGCAGAGGGGTTGAGGTTGGAGTAGGTAAGGGGAGTGGAAAAGTTGAATGTTGATGTCACGCCGGCAGTTAGAAATAAAAAGGTCTAAAGATGGTGAAGGCCGTCCGGGGGAGTCCAAGAGGGGAGATGGAGAAGGGGTCATCACTGGGTGGTGAGGACTCCTTCCCATAGAAAAAAGCATGGAGGCAGAAGTGATGGAAAAATAGCTCTACGCCAAGGCGGACGTTTTAATGTCATTCTGTTGAGTTCCTCTGTCTGTATACTCGTTGTCACTTTTCCCACTGCCAGCAATGCCCCACATTTCCTTGATTATCATTGCTTTTTTGCATATCTTCCCTTAATTTTTCCTCAGTGCCGTCTATTTCTTTCGTTCCCCTTTCCCCTGACTGTCTGAAGAAAGGTCTCGACCTGAAACCTATTCCTTTTCTCCAGAGATGCTGCCTGACCCGCTGAGTTACCCTGGCCTTTTGCTTCAGTACCAGTACAGCCGATTGGTTATGCATCCTCCCAGAGTCCCAAATTCAATCCGATCACTACATTTTTTTTTTTACACTTACCTGAGCTCCTTAAATGACAACTTTACCACAATAGAAGACCCTAATTGCGAGAGTAACTGAGCAGGTCGTGTGGATGTTTTCGACAGAAGGGAGGGCTGTGACCGTGAAGGACCGGGCTGCCTGACCAGCACTTTGTTTCTTCTTTTGTACACCAGCACCAGCAGTCCCTTCCATCTCCTATCAATGTTACCACAGCAAAAAGACACAATGGGCTGGAGTAACTCAGCGGGTCAAGTAGCATCTCATGAGAACATGTACTTCAAATGCTCTCCAGAGATGCTGCCTGACTTGCTGGAGTTACTTCAGTTCTTTGTATATTCTTTTGCAGTTCCTTGTATCTCCTATCAAATTTACAATAATCTTTGCTTTTAATGGAGTAATATTATTTTATATAAAGTTCATGTTCACAAGTTAGAGAAGCAGAATTAGGCCATTCGGCCCATCAAGTCCATCTGCCATTCAATCATGGATGATCTATCAACCCCATTTTCCTGCCGTCTCCCCATAACCCCTGACACCCGCACTAATCTAGAATCTGTCAATCTGCACCTTAAAAATACCCGCTGACTTGGCGTTCACAGCCATTTGGGACGGTGAATTCCACAGATTCACAAGCCTCTGACTAAAGAAATTCCTCCTCCTTTCTGAAAATGTATTTTTCTTCTGGCTTTTGGCTTTTAACATGTGTCTTTGGTGCCCTCTTGAGGCCAGGTTGCAAATATCTATCCAATGTGAGTGAAAGATTCCAAGCATAAGTATGCTTCTCTACCCAGAAAGAGTAGAGATTCAGCATGTCGCCGAATAATCTAACAAGCCTCTACAGATGCACTGTAGAAAGTATCCTGACTAGTAGCATCACGGCCTGGTACGGCACTTCCAACACACAGGAACACAAGAGGATGCAGAGAATGATGGACCCAGCCCGGCCCCCCCCCCCCCCCCCCCCCCCCCCCCACCATCGATAGCATCTACACCAGGTGTTGCCCCAAGGCGGCTGCATCTTCCATCAAGGATCCCCACCATCCGGGCCGTGCCCTCTTCTCACTGCCACCGTCAGGCAGGAGGTACAGAAACCTGAAGTCCCACACACACAGGTTCAGGAACAGCTACTCTCCTACAATCATCAGGTTCTTGACGCGACCCTCACAACCCTAATCCTACCTCAGCAACGGAACACTACGGACCCCTCCTTGCACTAACATGGACTTGTTGCTTTTCTAATTATGTTTAGCACTAATGTCATATCTTTTTCCACAGCCTTTCTTTTTGAAATGTGTGTGTTATTTATGGGCAATTTGTTTTGGTGTTTGTCTGAATCCATGTGCCTGTGAGGCTGCTGCAAGCAAGATTTTCTTGTACCAGTATCTCACCGCAGTTGTGTACCTGTCAAGTGGGTTAACATATGATGAGCGTTTGACGGCACTGGGCCTGTACTCGCTGGAGTTTAGACGGATGAGCGGGACCTATTTGAAACTTACTGAATAGTGAGAGGTCTGGATAGTGAATAAATATGTTTCCACTAGTGGGAGAACCTAGGACTAGAAGCAGCCTCAGAATAAAAGGATTTGTTTAAGAAGGAACTGCAGATGCTGGAAAATCGAAGGTAGACAAAAGTGCTGGTGAAACTCACCGGGGGCGGCAACATCTATGGAGCGAAGGAAATAGGCAACGTTTCGGGCCGAAACGTTGCCTATTTCCTTCGCTCCATAGATGCTGCCGCACCCGCTGACTTTCTCCAGCACTTTTGTCTACCTCAGAATCAAAAAGACATATCTTTAGAAAGAAGATGAGAAATTCATTTTGTCAGAGGGTGGTTAATCTGTGCACTTCATTGCCACAGACAGCTGTACAGGCCAAGGCAATGGATATTTTTAAGGCGAAGATTGACAGATGCTTGATTAGTGCGGGTGGCGGGGTTTATGGGGAGAAGGCAGGAGAATGGGGTTGAGAGGGAAGGATGATTGAATGGCGGAGTAGACATGATGGGCCAAATTGCCTAATTCTGCTCCTAGAACATAGAAAATAGTTGCAGGAGGAGGCCATTTGGCACTTCGAGCCAGCACCGCCATTCATTGTGATCATAGCTGATCGTCCCCAATCAATAACCCGTGCCTGCCTTCCCCCCATATCCCTGACTCCACTAGCCCCTAGAGCTCTATCCAACTCTCTCTTAAATCCATCCAGTGATTTGGCCTCCACTGCCCTCTGTGGCAGGGAATTCCATAAATTCACAACTCACTGGGTGAAAAAGTATTTTCTCACCTCAGTCTTAAATGACCTCCCTTTTATTTTAAGACTGTGGCCCCTGGTTCTGGACTCGCCCAACATTGGGAACATTTTTTCTGCATCTAGCTTGTCCAGTCCTCTTATAATTTTATATTTCTATAAGATCCCCCCTCATCCTTCTAAACTCCAGTGAATACAAGCCTAGTTTTTTCAATCTTTCCTCATATGACAGTTCCGCCATCCCAGGGATCAATCTCGTGAACCTACGCTGCACTGCCTCAATCACAAGGATGTCCTTCCTCAGGTTAGGAGACCAAAACTGTACACAATACTCCAGATGTGGTCTCACCAGAGCCCTATACAACTGCAGAAGAACCTCCTTACTCCTGTACTGAAATTCTCTTGTTATGAAGGCCAACATTCCATCAGCTTTCTTCACTGCCTGCTGTACCTGCACGCCAACATTCAGTGACCGGTGTACAAGGACACCCAGGTCCCGCTGTACGTCCCCCTTACCTAACCTAACCCCATTGAGATAATAATCTGCCCCCTTGTTTTTGCCATCAAAGTGAATAACCTCACATTTATCTATATTATACTGTATCTGCCACGCATCTGCCCACTCACTCAACCTGTCCAGGTCCCCCTGCAACCTCCTAACATCCTCTTCACAGTTCACACTGCCACCTAGCTTTGTGTCATCCACAAACTTGCTAGTGTTGCTCCTAATTCCCTCTTCCAAATCATTAATATATATGGTAAACAGTTGCGGCCCCAACACCGAGCCTTGCAGCACTCCACTCGCCACTGCCTGCCATTCTGAAAAGGACCCGTTCACTCCTACTCTTTGCTTCTGGTCTGCCAACCAATTTTCTATCCGTCAACACCCTACCCCCAATACCATGTGCTCTGATTTTAGTCACCAGTCTCCCATGCGGGACCTTATCAAAGGCTTTCTGAAAGTGTAGATACATCTCATCCACTGGCATCCCTTCATCCATTTTACTTGTCACATCCTCAAAAAATTCGAGAAGATTGGTCAAGCATGATTTCCCTTTCATAAATCCATGTTGACTTGGACTAATCCTTTTACTGCAACCCAAATGTCCCATTATTACCTCTTTAATAATTGACTCCAGCATATTTCCCACCAGGCTAACTGGTCTGTAATTCTCCGTTTTCTCTCTCGCTCCTTTCTTGAAAAGTGGGATAACATTAGCTATCCTCCAATCCACAGGAACTGATCCTGAATCTATTGAACATTGGAAAATGATCACCAATGTGTCCACTATTTCTAGAACATGAACTTACGAATAAATTAGTGCTTAAAGGGGAAGAGACACATTGAGGCCCAAGTCTTACCTACCTTGTGCTTCCCACGGAGATGAGTAGCTAGACACAAGTTACACTTCCCACAGTGGAAAAAGTTATCTTCTGGTCCAATCCTGCAATGGAAAATTAACAGAATATAACATAGCATTCATCGAGTTTAGAGGTGTACACACTGACCATCCAGTGCAGTGGATGGCACCACTAGCAAACACTAATATGGTTACAAGCAATGTCGTAGAGAATTGGATAACGTCCTCACAAGATTTTGATTGTCTCCTTTATGTGGCTCAGTGCCAAACTTTCTTTGAGAAACTCTGCAATACTTTATGAGATTAGCAGCTTGCTTTTGTATAGAATCCTTTGTTTGCAAGTTTCCACCTCCCTTTAAGGCCATTTTTATCTGTGTCATAAACAACAAATTGTGTAAAAAAATGTTAGCTACTTACAATTTTCACTGCTGCAACAAGTGACTGTAATTTTAATATGCAATCAATTATCAATGTATTCACCTGCTCTCAACTCTAATTTATCAACATTAAAGTTACTTCGATGAGCACACACACATTAGTGCAAGAATAAAGGATTTTTAAAATAAGCATTAAAAGGGCCCCTGAATACTCGCCTGCAAATGCCACATAACAGACAGTGATATTGCTGCTTGTCCACATCAAACAGGTGACAGGTGTCACAGTAATATTCCCCAAACTCTGTTTGACAGCTTTCACAGCTCTTTTGAACCTGCAGTGAACATACATTAAAACAGAATTGAAACAAGGAATGCAGATGCTGGATTTACAAAAAAAAAAGAGAAAGTGCTGGAGTAACTCAGCGGGTCAGACGGCATCTCCGGAGAACGTGGATAGGTGAGAGTTCGGGTCGGAACCCTTCTTCAGACTATGTTAATGTTCAAAAATTAATATTTTTCAAAGATATGTTTCAAAATAACATTTGACTTTTATACCAGACTGAGCTGCAGTGATATTGGGGTGGCACAGTGGCATGGCGGTAGAGTTGCTGCCTCGCTGTGCAACAGACCCAGGTTCGATCCTCACTACGGGTGCTGTCTGTATGGAGATTGTGCATTCTCCCCGTGACCACGTGGGCTTACTCCGGTCTCCTCCCACACTTCAAAGGTGCACAGGTTTGTAGGTTAATTGGCTTTGGTTAAAATTGTTAATTATCCCGAGGATAGTTTTAGTGTACAGGGTGATCGATGGCGTAGACTGAAAGGCCTGCTTACCCGCTGTATCTCTAAAGTCTTGCGATATGATGTAATTACTATGCAAAATAATTATATTATGAAAATACAGGCAATTCTGCTATGTGCGTTTTCACAAAATGAATTGGATGTTATGCAGCTGATGAACATTAAACATAGACACAAAAAGTTTGAGTAACTCAGCGAGTCTCCAGCATCTCTGGAGAAAAGGAATAGGTGACGTTTCGGGTCCAGACCCTTCTTCAGACTGAGAGTCAGGGGAAATGAGAGATATAGACTGTGATATAGAGAGATATAGAACAAATGAATGAAAAATACACAAAGGTAACGACGATCAAGGAAAGGTGGTGCCCACAATGGTCCATTGTTGGCTGTGGGCTAGGTAATAATGAGTTATGCAGACAGTGAAACTCAACAGGACGACAATGAAACTAGTACGACAACTAGGTGGGGTGAAGGACGGATGGAGAGAGAGAGTGGGGATGCAAAGGTTACAAGTTGTTGGGAACGCAAATTACATTACATAGACCTAATTGGTCGTAAGGCTATTTTGATCGGGAAAAGAACCATTTAAAATTTACTTCGCAAATTGGCAAGCAAAGTGGTCTTGGAAATACGTTTCCACGTAACTGGGACAGCACTGTCGTGCAGTGGTAGAGCTGCTGCCTTACAGCGCCAGAGACCCGGGTTTGATCTTGACTACAGGTACTGTCTGTTTAGAGTTTGTATGTTCTCGCTGTGACCTCGGGCGTTTTCGCTGGGTGCTCCGGTTTCCCCCCAAATCCCAAAGAAGTGCAGGTTTATATGTTAATTGGCTTTTGTAAAATGTAATATTGACATACTGTTGGATGGAGCTAGAGAACGGGTGATCGCGTTTGGCATGGACTTGGTGGGCCAAAGGGCCTGTTTCCACACTGTGTCTCTAAACTAATGCAACCTCATGGTAGAAATCAGAAGCAAATGTCTATGAAGGACCATGGGTGGCCATTGAAATTGCACGCAATCACGTATCGACAGGCGCAGATCTCCAGGGAGCATTTGTTGAAGGCGTTGATCTATCTGAAGAAGGGTCCCAACCAAAAGAGTCATCTATCCACGTTCTCCAGACATGCTGTCTGACCCGCTAAGTTACTCCAGCACTCTGTCCTTGCATCTATTGACATGTGCGGTTAAAACAGTGTAGCACACAGCCGCTAATATTTTTAGCTTGCATTTGCAAAAATAAACATACTATTAAAAAGATTCAAGGCAGGCAAATGGGGCAATCCTAGAATGTCAATGGATAAGGTGGGCCGAAGGATGGAACCGGATCAATCGGAGGAAACCCGTGTTGAAAGGGAGGGCATGTAAAACCTGACATAGACAATCACTGGAGGTCAGGAATAAATGCAGGCCCCTGTGACGGCGTTGCAGTGGCACTGATGTTGTGCCACCGCATGGCCTTAGCTGGAAGCAAGCGTTAATTGAAAGTGACGCTAACTTCACTGTGGAGTTATTAACAAAGATACAGGGTAGCGCTTCCGGTGAAGGCGTCTGCAATTGCGAGGCTCAGACCCACCTTCTGCACTATCTCACACTTTGCGCATTGAACATGAGTGACCTTGAAGCGGTCGAGCTGATGAGTCTCCGCTTCGTCGTGACACAGGCGGCAGGTGTAAAGCTTCCCACAGCATGGCGCCTAGAAGATCAAAAATCACTCTTTTAGAAATTACCGCTGTCATAGACATACGGCACACCGAATCCGCGCCAACCAGAGGTCACCCCGTACACTAGCACAATCCTACACACTAGGGACAATTTACAATTGTTCAACGATTGTAAAAATAGTACTTAATGGTATACAGTCAGCAGGTCTATCTATACATGAATACAATCAAGCTGTCCGCAGTGTACAGATACAGGATAAAGGGAGTGACATTAGTGCAAAAAGTCCAGTAAAGGCCGATTAAAGATAGTCTGAGAGACTCTGGTGAGGATGGTTCAGGTGCCTGATAACAGCTGGGAAGAAACTGTCCCTGAATCAATGATTCAATTCAATTATAAACTGGAGATATGTGGAGTATTTCCTTTTCTGTTTTTATTTTAGATTTCCCTAGGTCATAGCTTTAATGTGAAAGGAACAAAGTTTAAAGAAGATGTGTGGGGTGATGTTTTTACACTAGAGGGTGGTGAGTGCTGGGAACCAAAGGTGATGTTGATTAAGCAGATGTGAGTGGTATTTATGAGGCTTTTAGACACATGGATATGCAGGGACCGGGGGCATATGGATCAAGTGCAGGCAGATGGTCAGCATCACATTTAGCACAGACATTCTGGGCCGAAGGGACTGTACTTATGCTGCACTGTTCTGTGTTCTATGCCCCCTCGCCTCCACTGAGTCTCAGGGCGCATCCCACAGCCGACCTCGGAAATACCAGAGTGCCTTCGAGGCACGGGAGTCGAGCTCACAGCCCACTCGCTAGTGTTGGCAGTATTTGATTTCCATAGTTGCTTAAGTGTGAGAACAACAGCTTACGTTAGATTATTGTCATATACACCAGGGGCAATAACATTCCTTGTCACATGGGCGGCATGGCGGCACAGTGGTGAAGTTGCTGTTTTACAGTGGCAGATTCCTGGGTTCAATCCTAACTATAGGTGCTGTCTGCACGGAGTTTTTCCGGGGTGCTCCGGTTTCCTCCCACAATCCAAAGATATACAGATTTGTAGGTTACTTGGCTTGGGTTAAGATTATAAATTGTCCTCGTGTTTAGCTAGTAGTACGGGCATGGACTCGTTGGCTGAAGGGGCCTGTTTCGACGCTGTATTTCTAAACTAAACAGTGTCCACACCACAACGATAAATGCTATACTAAATACAAGGAGTGCAAGGTTGCACTGCAAAATAATATTAAGGACAATTCTTGGAATTAATGTAATGGGCTAATGGGGGGGAAGGAAATGAGAGGGGAATGGGGTCAGGCAGGTGGGAGGAGGAGGAATGGGGGATGGAGAGATGGGGGCAGGGTGTGTGGGAGATGGGGAAATGGGGGGAGTGGGGGGTTGGGTTTGTTGAGGGGAAAGGGGGTTGCAGGGAGGAGGGTTTGAGGGGGGTGTAGGTTAAAGAGGGCGGGGTGTGGGTTGTGGGCTGAGGAGGAGAAGGAAGAAGATGTTGAGAGGGGGGGTTTTGTGAGGGGTTGAGTGACGGTTGAGCTCCGCTCACTTGCAGGGCGTCACAGGAGGTGAGGGGATGATGTTTGTAATGGGGGATAGGGTTTGTTGAGGATTGGGGTGTTGATGTGAGGAGGAGGGGGGAGGTTCAGTAAAGAGGTGAGTAGAGGTGGTGGTTTTGTGGGGGGCATGGGTTATGTGGGGGGAGTGGTGATGTAGGGGGGGGGTTTGATTGTGGGGGGGGTTGATGAGTGGGGGATGATGGGGGGGGATTGTGTTGAGGGGGTTGTGAAGTTGAGGTGTTGGGTATGGGTTTTGTAAGTTTGTTGGGGTTAGAGGGTGTGTGGTAGAGGGGTTGTGCAGAATAATTGTTGGGTGAGAGGGGGAGATGTTTTGTTGGCGGGAGGGGGTGTATGGCGTTTGTTGTGTAGGAGAGGTTTGTGTTTAGAAGAGTGGGGGTTGTAGTTTTTGTTGGGGTTAGAGGGTGTGTGGGTGTTTGTGGAGGGGGTTGGTTTGTGTAGAGGGGTGGGTTGTGTGTAGACGGGGGAGTTTGTATTTTGTTGGGGTTAAAGGAGAGAGTGTGTGTGTGTGTAGAGGGGGTTTGTAGTTTGTTGGGTTAGAGGGTGTGTGTGTGTGTGTAGAGGGGGGTTTGTAGTTTGTTGGGTTGAGAGGAGGGGTGTGTGTTTAAGGGGGGTTGTAGTTTGTGTGGGTAAGAGGGTGGTGGTGTGGTAGAGCGGGTGTGTTGTGTTTAGGGGGGGGGTGTATAGAGGATGGGAGATATTTAGGGGGGGGTGTAGAGGATGGGGGTGATATGTATGGGGTGGGTGGAATGACGGATTGTGTGTGTGTAGAAGACGGGGTGGAGGGTGTGTGTATATGTAGAAGGGGTTTGGAGGTGGTGGTTGATGGGGGGGGGGTTATGTTGGTGTGTGTGTGTGGGGTTGTGTGTAGAGGGGGAGGGTTTAGTTTGTTGGGGTGAGAGAGTGTGGTGTGTGTAGAGGGTGTGGTGTAGAGGAATGGGGGTTGTATTGTTGGGGAGGGTGGGATCGGCGGTGTGTGTGTGTGTGAGGGGGGGTGGAGGTGTGTGGTGGGGTATATAAATGTAGAGGATTCCTGGGGGTGTTGATGTGTGTAGTAGGGTGGTGTGTGTGGTAGAGGGGGGGGGTTGTAGTTGTTGGGGTTATGGTTGGGTTAGAAGAGTGTGGTGTGTGTGGGGGGGGATGTTTTGAATGGGGGTATGGGGGGGGGGGGGGGGGGGATAGGTTAGGAAAAGATGTAGTGAATTGTTGGGGAAAGGGTGTGGGGGGGGTGGGGTGTGGAGGTGGAGGGGTATATGGAGGAGAGGCGGCGGGGGGGGGTGGAGGGTCCTCCCTCCCGGGGTTGGTTATGTTGGTGTGTGGTGGTGTGGGTGTGGTGGGGGGGGTGGGGGGGGGATGTCGGTGGGCCGCGCGCGGTATGGGCGGCGGCGGTTGGTCGCCGCGCTACACTGCATGCGGCAACGCGCGCCGTATATGCTCGCCGAGCACACACATCAGCCCGCGCCCCCCCCCCCGCCGCCGCCGCCGCCGCCGCCATCGCCGCTCCCCCAAAAAACCCCTGGAAACCAACGCGCTGGCGGGCAAGATGGGCCGCTCCTCCCAGCCCTAACGGACGGCCCGGCGTGTGCTGCGTCACGGAGCGTCAACACCTGCCGCCCAATGGCGGGTGCCTCAGCCGCCGGCCGGCCGCCAGAGCCACAGGGAGCCTGTAACGGCGGGGCCAAGGTGCGTTAGACAGTTTACTAACATTTATCTGTACTACAGTCTGAATAAGGGTCTCGACCCGAAACGTCGCCTAATCGCCTTCGCTCCTTAGATGCTGCTGCATGCTGCAAAACAGCTGCTCGCACCCCCTGAGTTTCTCTCTCCAGCTTGTTGTGTACCTCGATTCTCCAGCATCTCTGATCTAGCATCTGCAGGTTCCTTCTTTAATAACAATCTGTATACATCTTTACTTTCCTCTCGGTTCGATCCTCTTTTCTCTATCGATCGTTCCTCCGAGCTACTCCTCACTCACGTCCGTGCAAGCACTCTCGGTCCCCAGGCCCCCGTGAACCCCGGGTTCTCTTTTTTTTAGCCGCTTTACTACTTCACTCTTGTTTCACTCCAAAACTCTTCGGTTATCTTCTATCTTCTGGCTTTCTTCTTTCATTTCTCTAGACTACTATCGATTCTAACTCTCGCTCCCTCCTTCATCTCCTCCCCACACTCTGCTCCTCTCTCCAGAGTCCTTCTCTGATACCCTATAAATCTATAAATTGCGTCGCCATTCTCCTCTATCACAAATAAATATAAAATCTATCCTAAGAAATCACTCTCTTCCCTACTACATATTCAAGTCTCTCTTCCAAGAATTTCAACTCCTCCCGGTCTCGCCATCCGTCCTACTCCCCCTTTCCTCCTCCATCTCAGATCCACAGGCGCAACCAATATCGTCTCCCTCTCTCGGCAGATCCGGGACAACTAGATTTATCATCTATCGTCTTCCATCTCGTCGCACCAGCTCCCGCTGATGCGGTAGAGTGCCTCATCCCTCTCATCATCACGGTCTCTACCCCGGCTTCCAACAGTCTTCCTCGGACGTCAGGCCCCTGTATTACGGCTAATAACTTTTCCCTATCTTCTCTATACACTCGCTATTACTGCGCTTCTCCCCTCAGGTCCTCATCGGACTCTCAACCTCTCTCATGCTCCATCCTCCCAGCACTCACTCCTTCTCTCCGTACCCCTCCTCCTCCCCAGAGCTCTCTCTCTCTACTCCGGTACCCCTCCCTTGCCTCGCCTTCACTCCTCGGCAGCTCTCTCTCCTTCGCTTTCCCTCTACCTTGAGTCCTTCTTCCTTCTTTCTGCTTTCTTCTTATCACTCTCTTCTTCCCTCTAATCCTTCTTTCCGCACTCCCATCCTGGGTCTTCTCTTGGCTCGACTTCCTTTAATCTCTATATGAAACCCTCTCTTCATATCATCCTCTCTCGCCGGTCCCACTCTACTCCTACTCGTCTCCTCTCTCTCTCTCCTTACTTTCTCCTCCTTGCTGAAAATTATCGCTCTGCGAGCCACCAGCTCTCTCTCTCTCATTCTCCTCTCTAACTCGGATCTCCTCTCCGCTCTCTCTTCCGTCGCTCGCTCCTAACTCCACTTCCTCTGCCTCCTCCCCCCCACGCCTGCCCATACATCTCTCTCAACTCACTCATCCCCCCCCAACTCACCACCACACCTCTACCCCTCACCCCCCTACCCCCCCTCCCCCTCCTCACGCCCCCACACCCCCACACATCAGCCCGACACGTCCCCCCCCCCGCCTCGGCGCGGCGATGGGACTCCGGGGGGGGGACCACTCGTCCGGGGCTCCTGGATCTCTCGGGGCTTCTCGGGGAGTGGGGGGTGGGTCTCTCTTCCCCCCCCTCCCCCCCCTTCTCTCCATCTCTCCCCCCCTCCTATCTCTCCCCCCCCCCCCTCCCCCCTCTTCCTCTCCCCTCACCCCCCCCCCACCCCCACCCTTCTCTCCCCCCCTCCCCACCCTGTCTATACTCGTCCTCACTACCCCCCCCCTCTCCACCTTCTCAAACCACCCCCTTCACTCCCCTCCCTCCCCCATCTCTCCACATCCCCCCCACCACTAACAAATCCCACCCCCTTCTCGCCTCCCCGCCCCTCACACCACCCCCCCATTCTCTCCCCCCCACGCCCCCGCACGCTCATAAATACCCCCCACCCCCCTCCACCCCTCACCTCTCCCCCTCCCCCCCCCCCCCACCCCCCCACCACCCACACCCCCTCCCCCCCAAACCACACCACCACACCCCCACCCCCCACCCCCCCCCTCCACACCCCCCACCCCCAGACCCCCCCACCACCCCCCCCACCCCCCCACCACACCCCCACCCCCCCACCACACCCCCCCTCCCCACCCCCCTCCACACCCCGCCCACCACTCCCCCACCCCTACCCCCCACCCCCCCCCCCCACCCCCCCCCACCCCACCCCCCCACCACCCCACACCACAGCCCCACCCCCACCCCCCCCCCCACCCCTCCCCTCCCCACCCCCCACCCCCACCCCTCCTCAATCCACAGCCCCGCCACCCCACCCCCCCCAACCCCCCACCCCCATTCCCCTCCCCTACTCCATCACCCCTCACTCCACTCTAACCCTCTCTCCCACACACTCCCACCCAACACTCAGACAACCATCCACCCCACTCTCCACTCACTCAGCTCCCCTCCCTCCCAACACACGCCACACTCCCCTCCCATACTCACACCTACCACCCCAACCCACACTACCCAAGACTCCCTACACACCTACACCTCACCCACGACCAAGTACATCCCACCCCAGGAACACGCCACCCACCCTTACCTCACCCCCCCCTGTCCCACCAACCCACCCTTCACATCCCTCACTCCCCCTCCCTTCCTGCCTCCCCCACACAAAGATCACCACAACCCGATCGCCACCCCCTCACCCATCTCACTCTCTCTCCCACCACACCACACCACCTCCCGCCTCTCATCAAAACCTGCCCTTCCACCCTCTCACCCACTATCACAAATCTATATCCCTAAATACTTGTACCCAGTATTCCCTCTCACTTACCTACCCTATACCCACTCATTTCATATTACTACATCATCCCATATTTCCCTATCTCCCCCAACACTTTCAATCATACTAATAACGGAACTTTACCTTTCTCATTATTCATTCTCATCCTATTAATACTATCTAAACAATCCCTAACCCCTACATCCCACACTTCCCTTCCTCTCGCCCATCCTTCTCCCCCCCTCCCCCACCTCTCTCACCCCACAACTACCAACTTCCCCTCTCTCATTCCTCCCCCAACTATATCCCCCTCTCTCTCACCCCCCACTACCGCCCATCTACACGACTCATCTCTTAATACTCTCCTCCTTCTCCTCTCTCCCCACCTCCCCCCCCTCTCCCTCTTTTGCCACACTTCTTTCCCCCCCAACTTCTTTCCACTCTTAACTCTCATCCCAACCTTCCAAGTACTCTCCCTCTCTACCCCCAACTTCAAACTCTCTCTCTCACGCATCGAACCCCAACTCTCCCATCGAACTCCCCCCTCTCTCTCCTCGGCCTCACTTCCCCCCCCACTCCCCTCTCTCTCCACACCAACGTTCCCTCTCCTCTCTCGCCTATCTCCCATCCATCTCTCTCTCTCTCACTCGCTCCGATCCTCCTCTCTCTCTCTCTCTCTATCACTCAACCTTTTCCCTCTCTCCCCCTCTCTCTCGCTCATCCTCTCATCCCCTCAGCTCTCTCCTCTCCTCTCTCTCTCTCAATCCCACTCCCTCGTCTCGGTCCTCTATCATCATCACGATTCTCACCAACCACCCCATCTCCCCTCTCCACCTCCTCTTCTCCTCCCCCGATCCCCCCCCTCTCTCTCACTCCCCCCTTCCCTTCCTCCCACACTCTCTCCATCCCCCCATCTCAAACTCTCACCTCTCCACTCTTCTCTCCTCTTGCCTCACATCTCAATCTTCTCTCCTCTCCTCCTCATCGACCCTCTTCCCTCTTCTCCTCCTCCCCCCTCGTCCCCCCCTCCTTCTCTCACCCCGTTCCCTCCTCATCCTCTCTCTCCTCTCTCTCATCTCTCCTCACTCCTCCTCTCATCTCTTTCTCTTCTCTCCTCCTCCACCATCCTCCCATCATCCCCCTTCTCTCTCCTC
>CM069131.1:4160377-4177877 GCA_035221665.1 Okamejei kenojei
CGAGAGCTCTTGCGATATGAAAACTCGTTCCGTGGGATCGGCCATATATCTGAGCGTCCTGACCCAAAACCGTTCCCGTCCATTTCCAACCAGATGTGCCTGGACCAAAAGACGAGCAGGCTTTTAGGTTAATGGGCACTGGTGTGTGTGGGATAATCTAGTGTACGGGATGGTCACTGGTTTGGCAGGGGGCTGAAGGGCCTGTTTCTTGCGCTGTATCTCCACACTAAAGGACATAATGGTACACCAGCGCAGTGGTTCAACAGGCACTACGGATTCAGACTTTATGCAATAGAAAAAGTTACCACTGGGAAACTGAGGGAAGGTCTATGATGATCAACACTCCCCACACCAGAGTCTGAGTTGCTGAGCCGCCACCTGCAGTTGCATAGAATAGAAATTAGGTGCAGGGTGAGCCATTCGACCTTCGAGACACACCGCCATTCATTGTGTGCGAGGCTGTTCGTCCCCAATCAATAATACCGTGCTGTCCTTGACTCCACTTAGCCTAGAGCTCTATCTAGCTCTCTCTAAAACCCTCCAGTGATTTGGCCTCACTGCCCTCTGTGGCAGGGAATTCACAAATTTCACAACCCTCTGGTGAAAACATTTTTTCCTCATCTCGTCTTAAATGGCCTCCCCTTATTCTAAGACTGTTGGCCCTGGATCTGGACTCGCCCAACATTGGGACATTTTTCCTGCATCTAGCTGGTTCCAGTGCGTTTATAATTTTCTATGTTCTATAAGATCCCCCTAATCATTCTAAACTCCAGAGGAATACAAAGCCCATGTCTTTTCAATCTTTCCTCATATGGAAGGACGTGGCGGCGCTGCGTAGCAGCTGCGGCTCACCTGCAGTCCGTCTGTTTTTTCTTTTTTTTCGTCCTTTTGTGTCTGTTTTTAGTTAGAATTTTGTTTATTAGGCTGTGTTTTGTGTGGGGGGGGGGGGGGCGGAGGGTGGAAGGATACAAGGTTTTAGTCTCTCCCTTCGGGGGGATGCGGACCTTTTCTTGTGTGTCCCCGTCACTCTCCGTCGTGCTGAGGCCTAATGGCGGAGCTGGTGGCCACCTTTGGAGCTGTGGCGAGCGTTCGGAGCTCCAGTGTTCCAGCAGCTGCGGGCGCACGGGCTTGGGGCTTCGGGGCTTCGGCGCTCCAGCAGTTGCTTCAGCGGCTCTTCAGCAGCGGCCCGGCTGCGGCGCTCCGGAGGCTCCGGCGGCTACGGCGGCTTCTCAGCGGCGGCCCGGCTTCGGCGCTCCGGCGGCTCCGGCGGCCCCCCATGCTCCGGCGGCTCTCCTTCGGCTCTCCAGGCGGGTGCTCCAGCGGCAGCCCGGCTGCGGCGCTCCAGCGGCTCTCCAGCGGCGGGCCGGCTGCAGAGTCTCGGCGGCTCCAGCGTTCCGTTGGTCGATCCTGGCGGGGGTGTGGTGGTGTTCCGGCTTCGGCGGCTGGCGGCGTCGGCGGCCTGGCTTCGGTGGCTCGGCCGCGGCGCCTGGTGGACGATGACATCGAAGGCCTGGTTTGCTCAGTACAGAGGGGGTAAAAGGAGGGGAAAATGACAAAGACTGTAAGTTTTTGCCTTCCACCACAGTGAGGAGGGCATGGTGCATCACTGTGGTGGATGTTAAATTTGTGTTTTTTGTGTGTTTTGTTTTTAATTTATTACATGTTTATGGACTGCAATGTAACAAATTTCGTCAGACCGAAAGGGTCTGAATGGCCAATAAAGGAATCTGCATCTTGAATCTGAATGACAGACCCGCCATCCCAGGGATCAATCTCGTGAACCTACGCTTCCAGAGTGATGGACTCACGTCCAGGCATCCGGGGTTTTATAGTCCTGGCCCCCCAGAAGGGGCACGGTGATTGACATGCGAGAGGACCAATCAGCTGATCTCAAGATCTCAAGATTTTTTAAACACTCATAACTTTTTTAATTTTCATCGATTGGAAAAATCCTCGGGGCTGCCTCCAGCCCGGAGGAGGGCTGTGAGTAAGATGGCCAAAATCATAGTGATATATGGGCAGCATTTTTTCTAAAATCAATATAGAACGAAGACAGGAAGTGGTCAAGATGAAATTTTTAAGTTATATAGATGTGCGGGGCAAGAGTGGTGGGTGGCCTGACCTGTGTTATTCTATGTTCTTCCCAGGATTGGCCCCGTCTATGTGTGACTAAACCAACCATGTTGGCTCTTGAATGCACTCAGCTGTAGACCAGTCAGTCACTCGTACAAGGGCAATTAATGGGGATCGGGCAGTGGAGCAGCTGCCTCACAGCGCCAGAGACCCGGGTTCCATCCTGACCTCGGGTGCTGTCTGTATGGAGTTTGCACGTTCTCCCTGTGACCGCGTGGGTTTTCTACGGGTGCTCCGGTTTCCTCCCATGCTCCAAGGACCTGTCGACTTGTAGCATGCAATTGGCTTTGGTAAATAGCCCCGAGTGTGTAGGACACAGAACGAGTGTACAAATGAGCCACTTCCTCCCACATACCAAAGACATGCGGGTTTGTTAGTTAATTGTCCCACTGTAAATTGCCCCTAGTGTGTAGAGGGTGGATGAGAAAGTGGGATAACATAGAACTAGTGTGAACGGGTGTTCGATTGTTGACATGGACATGGGCAGGAAGGTGTTCCGTGCGGTATCTCTGAATTAAACTAAATAAGACGCCGGTTTGCCATGCGCAGGACATTCACGTATTCCCCATTGTGACAATGTCTATTAAAAGTTAATATTTACGACAGGGCTGTAGAATTGGGTCTCCTTTCGTACATCAAAGTGCATTTGCCAGTGAGTCAGTGTTGTTAATGTGTGGCACTTTCACTGGACACGGCGGAAATCCACTCCTTCAACCACACAGACTCAGTGCCACATCATCAGACATCCGATCGCTGGAGTGTTAACCCCAGCCCAGCCTAACCCACCGTATCCATGGAGCAGACAATTGACAATAGGTGGCAGGAGCTAGGCCATTCGGCCCTGCGAGCAGCACCGCCATTCAATGTGATCATGGCTGACATCCCCAATCAGTACCCCGTTTCCTGCTTCTTCCCCATATCCCCTGATCCGCTATTGTAAGAGCCCTTCTAATCTCCTCTTGAAAGCATACAGGCGAACCTGCCTCACCGCCTCTGAGGCAGAGAATTCCACAGACTCGCCACTCTCTGTGAGAAAAAGTGTTTCTTCGCCTCCGTTCTAAATGGCTTACTCCTATCTTAAAACTGTGGCCTAGGTTCTGGACTCCCCCAACATCGGGAACATGTTTCCTGCCTCTAGAGTGTCCAAGCCCTTAACAATCTTTTAAATTAATAGTTTTTTATTGGAGGGAAAAAAATAAATAAAAATTCACAGTACATCTGAAGTCCATTTTCCTCCATTTTGTTTTTTATAATAATAATAATAATAATAATATAAACAAAATAACCCTAACCCACCCTCCCTAAACGACCCTTGGCAGCTTATTTTTTCACAATCCAAATATATCACAAAATTAAATGCACTTTTTAACAATAATAAAGTAACCAACAGAATAAAGGCAGGATCCCCCACTCAGTCAAGTGCACTCAGTCAACAGGTAGTTCCTTAGACCTCTAAGTATGATAAAAAGGGTTCCCATTTCAAATAAAACTTTTTCACAGACCTTCAATTGTGAATTTAATCTTTTCTAACTTAAACAAACATGCGTCTTGAAGCAAGCAGCGGCAGATGGAGGAGTGTTATATTTCCAGACCTGCAAGAGTCTCCTAACGGGCAAAAAGTGATGTAATGTAAATGAATATAAGACTGGGTTGTATTTAAACCCAATGTGTTTTATCTGCTACACCAAATAAGCTACAAGAGGGCAAGGTCTCACTGTCAGCCCAAGGACTTCACTGATGGTTTTAAAAAGCACTGCCCAGTAGTTAACAAGTTTGGGGGCAAGACCTGAATGCAGAGCTAGATTGGCTGGGAGGAGAACGAGCACCTTTCACAGCCAGCCATCCATCCCTCGATATATGTTAGCAAGGCTGGCTTTGTTAAATGAACCCTGGGTAAACTTTAAATTGAATGAGCCCCAATCTAGCTACATGATGACGAGGAGTGGAATTTTATCAGCGCTTCTGTCCAGCATTCCTCAAGAAGAATCATACCAAGGCATCCTCCCACTAGCTTTACTTTGTTCAGGTTTTGATCTCCTAAATACATCAATCGAGAATATCCTGCAGCGATCAGTCCTTTCTGTGCAAAGGGATGAGTGAGTTTCTCAAACATTGTGAACAAGAGGGAGTTAAGGCTAAGAAGAAATTGTTTCATGACCAAAGTGGCGAACCTGGAAGATATTTAAAGAAATGTTTATGTGGGAGGCCATGTTTTTTGTTGTAGGTAGTCAAAACTATCATTTATGTTGTAAGTGTATAAATCCTTAATGGGACATAAACCATTCAAAACCCACTGTCGAAAGGTTGAGTCAAGTGTAAGGGAGGGGGGGGGGGGGGGGGGGGAATTAATGGTTACTGTGAATGGACCAGAACTGAAGCTGATGTGTAAGCTTATAATGGCAACAAAATTAGTTAAAAATGTTGATGGTTGATAGTACGACAGGGTTGGATGTAAATCTAGAGGGTTTCAATGGCAGGGGGAGGAAATATACTAAAGCTGGGAGAGCGAGGAGTGAACAGGATTGTGATTCAAGCAGACACCAGTTGATATCTGGTCGGTGGAGCCAGAATAATATATTTTGGATATTGGATGCCCAGTAATAATTAATAAAAGCTAGGAAGGCCAGTCCACTACTTCACGATCTCTTTGGAAGAGTACACTTATTGACCCTTGGAACCTTGTTAGCCCATATAAAGGAGGTTATAGATTGGTTAAACTGAGTTAAAAAATGACTTGGGTAGGAAAACCGGCAAACATTGGAACAAGTAAAGAAATCTGGGAAGAAAAAAAACACAACCAACTTACTGTATCTTCACTGACTGCACTCTCCCAGACCATAGTGAGTGGCAGGACTACGCCATCTCTCAAAGTCGGCCTTCATTTGGCTAACTTGAGGCATGTAGTTAGCTGCAAACAGGGATGTGAAAAAGCGGGTGATGTGTATTCCTAAATATACAAACCCTTCTTGAGATATGGGAAAGGGCAGGGATTCCTGTTGTATCTGTAGGGCTAAGTTGATGGGAAAGCATTTGCTTTTTTGGAGTTTTAGTTTATAGCAGGAAAAGTCCCAAACTGATCCAACAAGGACACAATTGCAGAAAAAAAACAAGGCTATGGCTATAGGGTCGCTCACATAAAGAAGGAGGTCATCAGCATATAGAGGACACACGACGTTCCCTGTTTCCTCTCCTAATGCCCTGGAATAATGTAGTTGACCAAAGTGTGTAGAGAGAGGCTCAATAGCAATGGCAAAAAGAAGCGGAGACAGAGGGCAGCCTTGACGAGTGCCACGTGTTAATTGAAAATAATCAGATCGCAATAATTTGTCTGTATACATGCTAAGGGTGAAATGATATAAATGCTTCACCAGGCTGCAAATATTTTGCCAAATCCAAATCTCTCCATGACTCTGAACAAAGATGGCCACTCCACTCGATCAAATGCCTTCTCCGCGTCCAAAGAGATCACAGCCTTGGGCGCGGAGAAGCACTGGGCGAATAGACCACGCTGCCAAATCGACGGATATTAGAAAAAGGAATGACGATTTCTAATGAAACCTGTTTGATCTTCTGAGATTATTTTGTGAAGTTGGATTCTAAACGGCAAGCAAGCCAGCGCCTTCGCCAACATTTTTACATCTACATTCAAAAGTGAGATGGGGCGGTGTGATCCACATTGAGTCGGATCTTGTCTTTTTTAAGAAGAAGTGAAATAGAAGCCTGTGAGAGAGTGGGGGGTAATGAACCTTTTTCCAAAGATTCTTCAAACATTTCTAAAAGAACAGGTTATGAGCTTATCCTTAAATTTCTTTATTGTAATCGAATTCTAAGGGTTAGCCGTCAGGCCAGGGGTATTATACCACTCTGCATTTGCCATAATGGCATTATTAATGTCTTCCTGCCCAAGGGGTTGGTCTAGATTTTCCACGTTTTCTAATTCCAGAGTGGGTATTTCCAATTCACAGTATCCAAGGGGAATTCTGAGGTGTAAAGAGAAGAATAAAAGGCTGTGAAAGTATTGTTTATTTCTTTTGGATTGCTTGTTATGTCTTGGTGTATGTCTCTTATCTGAGGAATGAGCCGTGACACGGATTGACGATTCAGCTGGTGAGCCATAAGCCGGCTCGCCTTATCACCATATTCATAATAAAGACCACGAGTCCGGAGAATTCTCTCACCCATATTCTGGGCACAATTTCCAGAGGCCAATTAACATAGAAACCCGAAGAAATACACTCATCTCACCATAGCCCTTAACACTCTTATATGTTTCAATGAGATCCCCTCTCATCCTTCTAAACTCCAGAGTGTACAAGCCCAACTGCCCCATTCTCTCAGCATATGACAGTCCCGCCATCCCGGGAATTATCCTGATGAACCTACGCTGCACTCCCTCAATAGCAAGAATGTCCTTCCTCAAATTATGGGACCAAAACTGCGCACAATACTCCAGGTGTGGTCTCACTAGGGTCTGTACAACTGTAGATGATGCTAAGATAGGTGGAGGGGCAGGTAGTGTAGAGGAGGCTGGGACTCTGCAGAAGGACTTGGGCAGGTTGGGAGAGTGGGCACAGAAGCGGCAGATGGAATACAGTGCAGCAAAAGGCAGACTTCTGCATTTTGGTAATAAGAATTAAAGGTGTAGATTATTTTCTAAATGGAGAGAGAATCCAGAAATCGGAGGTGCAAAGGGACGGGAGTGCGGGTGCAGGACTCCCAAAAAGTTAATTTGCAAGTTGATTCGGTAGTAAGGAAGGCAAATTCAATGCTAGCGTTTATGTCGAGGACTGGAATCCAAAAACAGAGATGTAATGCTGAGGCTCTAGAAGGTGCTGGGTCAGGCCACATTTGGAGTACTGTGAGCAAAACTAGGCCCCATATCTGAAGATGTGCTGGCTCTGGAGAGGGTCCAGAGGAGGTTCACAAGAATAGGAATATGGGTTAGCATATGATGAGCGTTTGACAGCACCGGGCCTCGACTCGCCGGAGTTTAGAAGGTTGAGGAGGGACCTTGATTAGTATGGGTGCCAGTTGTTATTGGGAGAAGGCAGGAGAATGGGGAGAATGAGAAGGAGCGATAGATCAGCCACGATTGAATGGCGGAGTAAACGTAATAGGCAGAATGGCCAGTAACCACAATACATGCAGATAATATATAATAAACAAAAGTTCAATAAATGAATAACCCCTACACTAATGCAGAAACCCCTCGTCCTAAGTGCAACCACAAACAGTTCATGGTTCATAGTTGACGTTAGTGTGTGCAGTGCCCAAGAATGTTCCTCAACCTGGAGTCCCTTCGGCCCACTGAGTCCATGCTGCCCAGCGATCATCTGTTCACACTAGTTCTATGTTATCCCACTCTCTCTCCCGCTCCCTACACACTGGGGGCAATTTACAGAGGGACGAACAAATCTACAAACTGGCACGTCTTTGGGATGTGGGAGGAAACCGGAGCACCTGTAGAAAACCCACGGAGTCACAGAGATAACGTGCAAACTCCACACAGACAGCACCCGAGGTTGGGATTGAACCCGGGTCGCTGGCGTGTGTGAGACGGCGGCTCTACCTGCCGCGCCACTGTGCTGTCCACCCACAATCTTCTGATGTGATCAAGGTAATGTTTGCACAAAGGTGCAAGCTGGCAAATTCCCTTCATATGCCCGGTTACAAACAGCAGAACCCACGAATCAGGAGTTTGTGGAGTTTGCACGTTCTCCCTGGGACCATGTGGGCTTTCTCCGGGTGCTCCCGTTTCCTCCCACATCCCGAAGACGTGCGGGTTTGCAGATGAATTGGCTTCTGTACATTGCCCCCAGTGTGTAGGATAGAACTAGAGTACGGATGGTCGCTGGTCGGCACGGACTCAGTGGGATAAGGGGCCGTTTCCGCGCTGTATCTTTAAACTAGACTAAAGCAAGGTCGGCACGTGGATAGAGAGGGATACAGATGACGTGCAGGTCTAGGGGAGTGGTTTAACGACATTGAGTTTGACATGGGACATTGTGGGCTGTTCACTTCTGCGACAGCAAATAGTCAAACAGCAATTGAGATAGTGAATGTTTCAGGTATTTGAGTGATCAGGGTGGGTTTCCCAGTGGATACGGTGGGGTTAGGCTGGGCTGGGGTTAACACTCCAGCGATCGGATGTCTGATGATGTGGCACTGAGTCTGTGTGTTGAAGGAGTGATTTCCCCGTGTCCAGTGAAAGTGCCACACATTAAGCAACGCTGACTCACTGCAATGCACTTTGATGTGTCTGAAGGAGATCCCAGTTTCTACAGCCCTGTCGTAAATATTACTTTTATAGACATTTGTCACAATGGGGAATACGTGGAATGTCCTGCCATGGCAACAGGCGTCTTATTTGAGGCGGAGAAAAAATGCTGGCCAAGCTCAGCGGGGGAGGCAGCATCTATGGCGAGAAGAAACTGGCGACATTTCGGGTCGAGACCCTTCTTCAGACCCGAAACATCGCCTATTCCTTCTCTCCATAGATGCTGCCTCACCCGCTGAGTTCCTCCAGCATTTTTTGTCCTCCTTCGATTTTCCCAGCATCTGCAGTTCTTTCTTAAACAGGTGTCTTATACAGTTTGGTTTACAGTTTAATTCAGAGATACCGCATGGGGCAGGCCCTTCAGCCCACCGGGTCCATGCCGACCACCCGTTCACACTAGTTCTATGTTATCCCACTTTCTCATCCACCCTCTACACACTAAGGACAATTTACAGTGGGACGATTAACCTACAAACCCACACGCCATGGATATGTGGGAGGAAGTGGCGCATTTGTACACTAGTTCTATGTCCTACACACTTGGGGAAATTTACCAAAGCCAGTTACAAGCTTCAAATCGACACGTCGTTGGAGTGTGGGTGGAAACCGGAGAACCCGGAGGAAACTCACGCAGTCACAGAAAGAAGGTGCAAACTCCACACAGACAGCACCCGAGGTCGGGATTGAACCCGGGTCTCTGGCGTGTGTGAGACGGCGGCTCTACCTGCCGCGCCACTGTGCTGTCCACCCACAACCTTCTGATGTGATCAAGGTAATGTGTGCACAAAGGTGCAAGCTGGCAAATTCCCTTCATACGCCTGGTTCAAAACAGCAGAACCCACGAATCAGGAACACGGCCAGCAATGGTGGCACGGTGGCGCAGCGGTAGAGTTGCTGCTTTACCGCGCCAAAGGCCCGGGTTCCTTGCTGACCTCGGGTGCTGTCTGTGTGGCGTCTGTACGTTCTCCCAGTGACTGTGTGGGTTT
This sequence comes from Okamejei kenojei, assembly GCA_035221665.1. Lineage (NCBI taxonomy): Eukaryota > Metazoa > Chordata > Chondrichthyes > Rajiformes > Rajidae > Okamejei > Okamejei kenojei. The sequence goes on from CM069131.1 coordinate 4,169,774, forward strand.
TCTACTGGTGCTCCGGTTTCCTCCCATTGAGTCCGTGCCGACCAGCGATAGCCCGTACACTAGTTCTATCCTACACACCAGGGGCCAATATACAGAAGCTAATTAACCTACAAGCCCGCACGTCTTTGGGATGTGGGAGGATACGGGAGCAGCAGCAGCTCTACCCGCTGCTCCACTGCCCGATCCCCATTAATTGCCCTTGGACGAGTGACTGACTGGTCTACAGCTGAGTGCATTCAAGAGCCAACATGGTTGGTTTAGCCACACATCGACGGGACCAATCCTGGGAAGAACATAGAATAACACAGGTCAGGCCCTTCGGCCCATCAACTCTACGCTGACCATGATACCAATCTGATAATCCCATCTTCCTGTATATGCTCCATATCCTTCCATTCTCTGCATATCCATGCGCTTCTTCAATGCAGGAATTGTATCTGCCATCACCAACATCCCCAGAACACGTTCCAGGCGCCCACCACTCTCTACTCTGTACTCCCCGTACATCTCCTTTGAACACTGCCTCTCTTCATTTTAAAGCTATGTCCTCTGATCTTTGATATTCCCACCCCATGGAAAAAGGTTCTGACTGCCTACACTATCAATACATATATCAGGGCTCCCTTTGGTTCCTGATGCTCCAGAGAAAATAATCCAAGTCTGTCCAATTTCTCCCTGTACCATTGCCCTCTAATCCATGCAGCATTCTGGCAAACAAATGGCCACAGAGTGCTGGAGTAACTCAGCGGGTCAGGCAGCATCTGTGGAGAACATGGACACGGAGTGCTGGAGTAACTCAGCGGGTCAGGCAGCATTTGTGGAGAACATGGACACAGAGTGCTGGAGTAACTCAGCGGGTCAGGCAGCATCTGTGGAGTACATGGACACAGAGTGCTGGAGTAACTCAGCGGGTCAGGCAGCATCTGTGGAGTACATGGACACAGAGTGCTGGAGTAACTCAGCGGGTCAGGCAGCATCTCTGGAGATCACGTATAGGTGGTGTTTTGGGTCGGGACACTTCAGACTGATTGTAGAGGGGGGGAGGGAGAAGAAAGCAGGAAAATGGGAGAGGCACGACAAAGCGGCCAACATAGGATGAAGGGGGGGGGGCGGTGGTGTTGATAGGCAGATGGTTGCAACAAAGGCCAGTGATAAGGCAGAAGGCGTGAGACAGGTTTGAAGAGTTGCAGATTATGAAGCCAGAGGGTAGAAAGTAGCGGGTGGGGGAGGGGTGTGGAGGAGGGGAATACGTGGGAATCCAGGTGGGGTCCAGAGGAGGGGAGAGAAGGGAGGGGAGAGAGTAGATAGGGGAGAGGTTAGGGTTGGAGGGTGTTTTTTGGATTGGAGGCCTGTGATTAGTGGTGTGACCCAGGGATGGGTCCTGGGCCCATCGCTTTTTGTGGTTTATATCAACGATGTGGATATGAACGTAAAAGGCATAAGTTTGCAGACGACATTAAAGCGGTTGGCATCATAGATAGCGAAGATGGTTGTCAAAAACCGCAGTAGGATCTTAATCAGATGGACAGGTTGGCTGAGGAATGGTGAATGGAGTTGATGCGAGGTGTCACATTTTGGGAAGTCAAACTTTGGTTGAGGCTCTGTGAGGCGCTGGTCAGATCGCATTTGGAGTATTGTGAGCAGTTTTAGGCCACACTTCTGAGGAAGGATGTGCTAGCTCTGGAGAGGGTCCAGAGGAGGTTTACGAGAATGATCCCAGGAATGAGTGGAATCTATGAATCATGGAAACTTTATTGCCATGCAGACCTTGCGGTCTGAACGAAATTTATTGCCTTGCAGTCATACATATAATAAAATAACAAAACACCCAATAAACACAAATTTAACATCCACCACAGTGAGTCCACCAGACACCTCCTCACTGTGATGGAAGGCAAAAATCTTAAGTCTTTGTCTCTTCCCTTCTTCCTTCTTCCTCTGCGCTGAGGCGACCCGGGCCTCCGATGTAGTGACCGCACCGGGTGATGCAAATAAGTCCTGTGGCTGAACCGCGCTCCGCGAGCGGGCCGGTTCAAACTCCGCGGCCCGGGGCGGTCGAAGCTGCCGAAGCTGCCGCCCTCCAGTCCAGGGGACGCAGCTGTTGCCACGGGAGCTCCGGAAAAACAGGTCACCAACTGTGACCTGCGAGCTCCCTGCGGCCAGGTCTCCGAAGTCGCTGCCGCCGCCACCGGAAAGCCGCCACAGCTCCGAGTCGGGCCGCCGGAGCGCCTGAACCCGCCGCAGCCCCGAAGTCGGTAAGTCCTGGCTGGCTCTGCCTCCGGAGCCTCGAGGTCAGTCGCAGATGGAGGCCGCCAGCTCCGCCATTAGGCCTCAGCGCAGACGGAGACGGAGACGGGGATACGACAAGAAAAGTCGCGTCCCCCCGAAGGAAGAGACTAAAACACGTTACTCCCACCCCCCCCCCCCCACACACATACACAACTTAATAACTCAAATTAACAAGCTAAAACAGGACAAGAAAACAACAAAAAAAGAAAAAAAACAGACGGACTGCATGCGAGCCGCAGCTGCCAAGGCAGCGCCGCCACTCAGATTAATATCTGATGAGCGTTTGACGGCGCTGGGCTCACTGGAGTTTAGAAGGATGAGGGGACACCTCATTGAAACTTACCGAATAGTGAAAGGCCTGGAGAGAGTGGATGTGGAGAGGATGCTTCCACTTCCTCAGAGAATAGCCAGAGAATAAAAGGACGTGGCTTTACAAAGGTGATGAGGAGGGATTTCTTTAGTCAGAGGTTGGTGAATCTGTGGAATTAATTGTCACAGATGGTTGTGGAGGCCAAGTCAATGGATATTTTTAAGGCAGAGATAGATAGGTGTCAAGTTGGGAAAAGGGGAAGTTCAACGGGATCTGGGGGCCCTTGTACATCAGTCTATGAAAGTAAGCATGCAGGTACAGCAGGCAGTGAAGGAAGCAAATGGCATGTTGGCCTTTATAACAAGAGGAGTTGAGTATAGGAGCAAAGAGGCCCTTATGCAGTTGTAAAGTGCCCCAGTGAGACCACACCTGGAGTATTGTGTGCAGTTTTGGTCTCCGATTTGAGGAAGGACATTCTTGCCATTGAGGGAGTGCAGCGTAGGTTCACCAGGTTAATTCCCGGGATGGCGGGACTGTCATATGCTGAGAGAATGGAGCAGCTGGGCTTGTATACTCTGGAGTTTAGAAGGATGAGAGGAAATCTTATTGAAACATATAAGATTGTTAAGGGTTTGGACACGCTAGAGGCAGGAAACATATTCCTGATGTTGGGGGAGTCCAGAACCAGGGGCCACAGTTTAAGAATAAGGGGTAAGCCATTTACAACGGAGACGAGGAAACACTTTTTCTCACAGAGAGTGGTGAGTCTGTGGAATTCTCTGCCTCAGAGGGCGGTGGAGGTCGGTTCTCTGGATACTTTCAAGAGAGAGCTGGATAGGGCTCTTAAAGATAGAGTAGTCAGGGGATATGGGGAGAAGGCAGGAACGGGGTGCTGATTGGGGATGATCAGCCATGATCACATTGAATGGCGGTGCTGGCTCAAAAGGCCTAATGGCCTACTCCTGCACCTATTGTCTATTGTTCTTGATTAGTGCGGGTTTCAGAGGTTATGGGGAGAAGGCAGGAGAATGAGGTTGAGAGGGAAAGATAGATCAGCCATGATTGAATTGAGGAGTAGACTTGATGGGCCGAATGACCTTATTCTGCTCCCAGAACTTATAAACCAGGCCACCACCATCGGGTCTATGAAATTCTATACTGTGTTTTCAGTCAGGTGTCTACACCCTGCCCTCGTGTTGCAACAGAAGGCTGGAGCATTTTCCACAAAATAATGATTCTAATTGAACAAAGTCTTAAAAATCCACAGCCCCACCTTGGACAACAATGTCTTCCTCAGCGTCAGCAACACAACGGAGCTTATGATCACCAACAACTTCTCCTGGACCAGCCACAGCGAAGCACTGGCCAAGGACGCACACCATCGCCTCGACTTCCTTGAAAGGCTCAGGAAGTTGGGCATGTCCCCTACAACTCTCGCCAACTTCTACACAGGCGCCGTAGAAATAATTTTATCGAGATAAATCACAGCATGGTTTGGGAACAGCTCCATCTTAAGGGCCTGTCCCACTTTCACCACCTAATTCACCACCTTTTTTACTCGTGGACATTTTTCATCATGTTGAAAAAACGCCCCGACCTGCTTGATGCCACGACCTACCTACGACCTCGTGACGACCTCGTGACGACCTCGCTGCGAGTATGAGTCAAGGGCAAAGTCGGCAAGCGGTCGGGAATTAGGTGGTGAAAGTGGGACAGACCCTTAAGACTGCAAGAAGTTGCAGAGAGCTGGGGACGCAGCCCAGACCATCACACAAGAGGTACAGGAGTGTGAAAACGCACACTTCCAGATTCAGGGACAGTTTCTTCCCAGCTACTGAACCGTCCACTCACCTGCTTGAGTGCAGTCCTGACCTCCCATCTACCTCGTTGGAGACCGTTGCACTATCTTTTATTGGACCTTATCTTGCACTAAATGTCGTACTCTTTATAGAAACATATAAACATAGAAAATAGGTGCAGGAGTAGGCCATTCAGCCCTTCTAGCCAGCACCGCCATTCAATATGATCATGGCTGATCATCCAACTCAGTATCCCGTACCTGCCTTCTCTCCATACCCCCTGATCCCCTTAGCCACAAGGGCCACGTCTAACTCCCTCTTAAATACAGCCAATGAACTGGCCTCAACTACCTTCTGTGGCAGAGAATTCCACAGATTCACCACTCTCTGTGTGAAATATGTTTTTCTCATCTCGGTCCTAAAAGACTTCCCCCTTATCCTTAAGCTGTGACCCCTTGTTCTGGACTTCCCCAACATCGGGAACAATCTTCTTGCATCTAGCTTGTCCAACCCCTTAAGAATTTTGTAAGTTTCTATAAGATCCCCCCTCAATCTTCGAGTACAAGCCGAGTCTTATCTTTTATCTTACAGTGTGGACAGCTTGATTGTAATCCTGTACGTGAGGTCTTTGGCTGCATAACAACACAAACAAAAGCTTTTCACTGCACCTCGTGACAATAATAAACTGAGTTTTACAATTAGCTGGGCGGTTTGTGCGGATGAAGGCCACCAGGGGGCAGTGCTGCCGCGCGGTTGGAAGGTCTGAGCCGCTGGCGTGTCCCTATACTGCCCCCCGCCCTACACAGCCACACAGCATGGAAACAGGCCCTTAGGCCCAGCTTGCCCAGTTAATGCCTAGCTGTTACCAGGCAACCGAATCATCCTACCACGACCAGCGAGCAATTCTGAACTACTATCCCCCTCGCCGGGGTGAGGGGCGAGGTGGATAGTACCTTGCGCTAAACGCTATTCCCATATCGTGTATCTGTACACTGTGAATCGCTCCATCGTAACCGTGCAGTTCTTTTGGCTGACTGGTTAGCACGCAACAAAAGGTTTTCACTGTACTCGTGACAATAAACTAAACTAAACTGAACTAGTATGTAGGAGATAGACGCAAAATGCTGGAGTAACTCAGCGGGTCACGCGGCATCTCTGGAGAGAAGGAATGGGCGACGTTTTGGGTCGAGACCCTTCTTCAGACCGGATAAGGGATGAGGGAAACGAGAGATATAGACGGTGATGTGGAGAGATAAAGAACAATGCATGAAAGATATGCAAAAAAGTATCGATGCTACAGGAAAGAGGCCATTGTTAGCTGTGTGTTGGGTGAAACAGTTTATAGCAAAGACCTATAGCGAGCAAGATAGACCACTCGACGAAAAAGGCGCAGTACGGTCCTGGGCAGATTCATGGGTAATTTTCGGCCCCATTTCCGTAACCGGCTTCCGTCTCCGCACCAAAGATCCCGTAGCGGAGCAAAGATAACTAGTGCGGAGACGGAAGCCGGTTACGGAAACACCCTCGTAAAAATAAAAGTCCGTTGGTAAAAATCTTCTCCTCATTTTCAGAATTATAATTTATTAACACAAACTGTTCCCCCGCAACGTTGATTACACTGCGGGTCGGGTCGGGTTACTGAAATGGATGGAAAAAAGGCCCAGTTCCGCCCCGTTGCGTACTACACGTCAGCCCATTGCATTTAGAAGGAGTGGTCTACCTTGCTCCGCTATAGGATATTTGGTATATAGGAGAAGCAGGAGACTGTGGACACATGAATTCAGAGCAAAAAAACAAAGTGACAAAACTTTCCCACGCCGACCAACATGCCCCATCTACACTTGTCCCACCTGCCTCCATTTGGCCCATATCCCTCTAGACCTGTGATACCCATGTGCCTGTCCAAATGTATTTTAAATGTCTTTATGCCTCAGCTACCTCCTCTGGTAGATACCTACCATCCTGTGTGTGGAAAAGGTTGCCACTCAGGGTCCTATAACTGTCTGCATTTGGCCTACATCCCTCTAAACCGTTCCTATCCAGGACCCTGGATAATGCTGGTTTACAAAAACAAGACACAAAATTATGGATAACCCAGCAGGTCAGGCAGCATCTCTGGAGAACATGGATGACATGGCAGTCTGAAGAAGAGTCCCAGCTCGGAACGTCACTATCCATGTTCTCCACAGATGCTGCCTGACCCGCTGAGTTACTCCAGCACTCTGTGTCCATGTTCTCCACAGATGCTGCCTGACCCGCTGAGTTACTCCAGCACTCTGTGTCCATGTTCTCCAAGATGCTGCCTGACCCGCAGAGTTACTCCAGCACTCTGTGTCCATGTTCTCCACAGATGATGCCTGACCCGCTGAGTTACTCCAGCACTCTGTGTCCATGTTCTCCACAGATGCTGCCTGACCCGCTGAGTTACTCCAGCACTCTGTGTCCATGTTCTCCACAGATGCTGCCTGACCCGCTGAGTTACTCCAGCACTCTGTGTCCATGTTCTCCACAGATGCTGCCTGACCCGCTGAGTTACTCCAGCATTTTGTGTCTATCTTTGGTATAAACCACCATCTGCAGTTCCTTCCTACACATGCTCCTAAACTAAACTGTGATGTAGGTATGTTACAAAACTTACCTTCAGCAGCGCTGCAGTTCTGCCACTGGCCGTGTGTGCGACTGCCGCCTTTGAGGGGGGGGGGGGGGGGCAGGGTTAAAATGCGGTTTTCCCCTGCCTTCCTGAGTTTTATTTTCTCGGGGTGCGAGCTTTTGCTGAAGATTCGTTCCGACTGCCAGTCTGTGAAATTTTTTTTTTAATCGCCCGACAATTTCAGCGCTGGAGTAAAATAAAAATTAGCTCCTAATGCCGTGAACGCCGACAACGGGGACGGATTTTACGTAGTGGACAGGTAAAGGAAAGCCGTTTATTTTTACATATAAACTTGCTTGTTAAGATGACCTTAATCAACATTTCATGTTGCGAAACGGTGATTTATTCCCCATACGAACCGGCAGTATTTTTCCTGCCGATATGGGGTTTAAATTCACCGCAAACCGCAACGTTCCAATCCATCGCGTTCCAGAAAATCCCACTCGCAAGACGATTTAAATGCCCATTAATTTACGGGAATTAAACACTAAATTCCTTCAATTTGGCCTATAAATTCATGACAGTGAGATTTGAAAATTCATGTTATATCGTGAATTCTTGTGTGAATGTTATTTGGACACTTAGGCTATTTAAAAATGTTAATATTTTCTTAAGAAGTGGATAGATGTTTAGATCTAGTAAATGAATTTTGTAATTAGCTACAATTAGGTAACTAACTAATTATATGCTTTAATTTCAGGTCATCCAAGTAAGATTGTTTCATATTTGTTTCAGAAAACTTCAATCTATAATAACTGAACATTTCTTTCAGTTCTCTTAATTTTTAAGAAAGTTATGGGCTTTTGACTGTCCTCGATCACAGCTTTTGTGTTAAGTCAATGGAAAAGCAATGGGGAACAACATGCTAATTTCCGAGTATGAAAATGGCCATAACTTTTTTAATGCTGAAGATATGAAAGTGAATTCGGTGTCAAATTAAACTTCTTTTTATGTTTTATCTGATGGGATAAATTGCAGACTTGACTTTTAAAATCTCAAAATGTTGTAACATTGCTATGTGATGCAACCAAACAGATGCTTTTTTATCGTGCTTCC